>ML777901.1:600749-617093 GCA_009831015.1 Picea engelmannii | reverse complement strand
GTATGTCTATTATGATGCTATACCTATTATGATGCTAGATATGTGGTAATCTTAATATTCATGGCTGAATTTTGTCAAGTTCCATTGCTAGAAACATTCAATGTTCCTCTTGACCAAAGTGAGGATAAGGTGGTTATCTACTATCACCTTGAGGGTTTCCATAATGAAATTCATGTTACCTCTGTCATGTGTATTTAAATAGTGAAATGATTTTGTGACTTCTTTGGAAAATTTAGGCTTCCACACACTTTGTTTATGACATCAAGCAGAAGAATATTTATGTAATCAAGGTTAGTAGCTCCCATCTATTTGTAGATCCTCATCTTTGCAAATGTTGACTTTTATTTTGGAAAAGAGTTTGGAGTGGAGAGAAAGGGTTGAAATTTTTGTTATTTTTCATCTTTTCTCACATCTTGTCTATGGCAGCTACATATATTTCTCCCTCCATATTTATTGATGCAATAACTACTTCTTTTTATGTATGTGGCCTTGTGATATGAACATTTTCTTGAATGTTTCAATTCAACCTGATATAAACCATTTGATCTTTTTCATCTACTAGTGTGGAGGATAAATTGAATTAACAATTATATAGTCATGGTATCATACTTCACTACCATCTCACCACTATGCTTGATTATTTTTTGTTGGTTAAACGAAAAAGGCTTGGAATCTGAATATGCTTTTTTGTACCAGGAAAAAGCAATTCCACACAATGAACCTTTGGAATAAACTCAATTTTTTACTCATTTTAGTTCTCCATATGATTTCCATAGATTTAGGTGTTCATATGATTTCCAAATACCATCAAGAGTGAATATGCGGTCATCCCAAATAGTATTTTCATCATAAGGGGGATACAACTAAGATCTTCGGTTATTGACCTTCTATTATAGTGAGTGTTGTTCCTTGATATGTTCCTGGATGTAGAGGAAATTTTCCAAGGAATTTGAAAAAAACTCTTCATACCACAAGATAGCTCTTGGACCAGAGGGGGCTCCCTCATCAGATTCAATAAAGTTGGCTGCCCACTATCACTAAGAAACAACTTGCAATATTAAGCTCAAAAATGCCAGATTTAGAGTGGTAAGAGCATGATAAAAGGGTTGAAGATAAAATGGCAGTAGATTCGAAATAAACACACTAAATATCTCAAATGAAAGTCCTATCTAGTAGAAACAAAGTCTCAAGTAGAATAGCACAATAGCTTAAAATGAAAGGTGGAGGAAGTTTGAGGAGAGAAATAAATCTTGGATTTGACAGTGAGTAAGGAATTCACTGTAAACCTGAGATGAATGAAGTCACAAACATCTAAATATTTTATGGTAGTCTTCAAATATCTATGAGATGCAAAATATTTACTGGGTATTTAACAAATGAATCGAGAAAATGAATAAGTGTTGCTTAAACTGGGCGTGAGATGAGCACAAGACAATGAATTCAGTGAAACACACTTATATAAATAAATTGTTGATATAATGATCATGTATATTTTAAAGGAGCAGAGATAGGGTTATAATGTTAGGCACCAAATATATTATAATATAAGAAAACAACAATATTGCAGTGAATACCAATGAAATAACAACAGGGAATAGAAATATAGCAGTGGAACAACAGAATATATGGAACCACAACACAAATATAATACCTTTATTGATAGGAAGCAATGTTCACTTGCCTCTTTGAGGGGGAAACCTACAGTAGAGAAGAGCTCTATTACAATAATTATTAAGACAAATCCCTCTCATACCTTCTACTCTTATTTATACTAATTCTATCTTCTAAAGAACATTCTAGAGGAAGATATTTCTAGAAGCGGAAGCCTCTATTAGGTCTTCTTACATTTACTTGTTCATATTTATTAAATAGTCCTTATTAACTAGTATCGACCTTTATTACATGGAAATATGTTATTCTAAATACATGCGAAGTTAGGGGTTTAGGTCCCTAACATGCCTTCTCCCTTGAAGAAAAACCTTGTCCGCAAGGCTTGAGATGAGGAAATTCGTGAAGAATAGTGGTTGGATCCTAGGTGGCATCTTCTGGAGCTGTATCTTTCCACTGCACTAACACCTCCTTGATGGTGCATTGACAGAGATGAAGTTCGTGCTGGTCCAAGACTGCCTGTGGCTACAACCATATGGAACCTTCAGCATCGGACTTTGGAAGATTGGTTTTAGTTTGGAACTTACTCTCAATCACCTTCTTTAAGCATGAGACATCAAAAAAAGGATGGATCTTAGAATGATTGGGCAAAGATAACTGATAGGCCACTGGTCCCACATGCTTGAGAATGGTATAAGGACCATAAAATTTGGGAGCAAGCTTCTAATAGTGTTGAACTTTGAGTGAAGTCTGCTTGTAAGGTTGTAGACAAAGAAACACCTAGTATCTTGTAACACACCCACAGAGGGGCATCAAAATTTCGTTCTTTTTAAGAACTCAAGACCTCCATTTAGGGTCTCAAGTCCCATTTTTGCTCATCTTGGGATTTCCCTCTGCGATTACCATATTCATAACTGAACTCGGAACTAGTGAATATGCCTCTCTCCATCTCCTCGGGTGTTCATTGCTCAAGGTTGTGGAACTTCCATGTGGGTTTGACTTAATAGGTTCTTCACGTGCACTGGGACTTCGGAATTTGGGTTTCCTTGACTCTCCTAACTCTGATCCCACCAAATTCCAAACTCGCGGACAAACATAGGTCGAATGGACGGTCCATACTATGGTCATAGCCAATGACTGAGATTGACTTTGGGTCTCAGGCTTCGAGAGTTCTCGACTCATATCACTCTAATTCCACGAAAGTTCAAACTCGTGGATAGACACAGGTTGAATCGATGGTCCATAGTATGGTCACAACCAATGGCTAAGATTGACTTCAGGTCTCAGGCTTCGGGATTTATTGACTCAACTGAATCTGATTCCGCCAAAGTCCGAACTCGCGGATAGACACAGGTTGAATTAGGGGTGACATGTGGCTCGTTAAGATTGGGTCCACATCGCCAGGGATGAAATCACTATATCTTGTCACCTTGGGCTAACATTATTTTACATTCCTCAGATATCACAATTGAGATCTAGTAATGTAGATCTATAGGTCTATGACTCTAGTTACTTTGGGGTTTCGGTGTTCGGGAGTATTGTAAAGAAAAATCCACTTACCTTCTGAAGAATCCAATCTCTGAAGTAGAGGGACAAGTGCCACGCATCCCCAGTATGACAATGGTTGGGAAAGGATCCAAAGGATCCCGCGATTTACGGTACTGGGTCCTTTGCAACTCTGGATTTCGGGGTTTCGGGCCTTGGTTTAATTGGCGAGATAGGTTCACCCAACCACATGGGGGACCACCTATCTCCGGTCAATATCATGGGGGACCGAGTCTCCTGGTCACCTTCAGTCTGTGTAAGGATAGTAGGGTCGGTCTTAATTCAAATTACCAGACTTTCGGAGCTATGAGACCAAGGGAACATGGCCCCCTTAGGATTAGCCTATGGTTCCTGGGTATTGGTCATATGGGTCCTTTTGAACGTATCTCTTCCGCTCATCTTCAAAATGAAGAGACATCCTCTTCTCAAGGATTCAACTCTGCTACTTGTTACACGTCAAAATTACTCAGCTGGATAAGTGTCACAAATCCCTCTCAATTGTCGTAAGTGTCGCACCTTCCTTACAACTTTCGCAAGTGTCGCAAGTTGATTACTAGTGTCGCAAATGATGTTCAGACATACTGCCATGTTGACGACACTAAGGAGACACTTATAACATCTCATATGACTGATTTGAAGGAGGAGAACTGGTTTACTGAAGTCAAATAACTCTTGACACCTGAAAGGAACACTTAAACAAAGGTTTTGAGGAGGAGAACTTCCCTATTTCATCCCTAGAAGCACTGGCTCTCCCGCACAAGGCTTCAGGGATCATTATAACACTCCCCTACCCCCTCTGAAAGAGCGTTGCTCATATTGAAGACGTTGGCACTCCCCTAAAGCTTACCAGGGAGCGCTACAGCGCTCTTATGCCCCTTCTAAGGGAGCGCTGCCTAATCTGAGGCAGTAGTTGGCCTGTTGAGGAGAATAAGGGGAGGATATTTCGAGATTAGGAGGCATTTGTGCTCAAATTCTTGGTTTCATCAAGAGATCCCTGATCTAAGGAGAAGGTTTGCAACTTGTTCTAAAGATAACTCAAGAGGTTAAGCTCCTCTTAACCTATATAAACAGGATCTATGATGGTGGAAAGGGGGAAGAACTGAAGATATGAAACTTATGATCTTGGAGGAAACTTACAGTCAGCCAAAGGAGATTGATCAGTGAAGCTGTTGTTATCTAGGTTATGGAGCTTTCAGGCAAGGGTTAGACGAAGGGGACTTGACGAAGCTGTCACATTCGCATCTACGATTGTAAGTATTGTTATCGTTATTCTCATCAATACGACACGCTTGGCCTATTTCTTTCTATGTTGTGTCTAATGTCACATGAACTTATCATTAATTGATAGATATGTTTTCAAGCTAACATCAATAGAGTAGGAAGCAGTCGTATCTTTTTTTGTCCACAGAACTCAGCGAGGAGCAAAGGATTGGAGCGCAACTCGGAGCATGCAGGGACAAACGTCGATAAAAAGGTACTTCTGTCATCCTTCCTTCTCATGTGTTAGTTTAGATAGATTTGAAAGGAAGTCAATGTCCATGTTAAGCATTTTCTATCTAGAGTTAGGGTCAAGCTCTTAGAGGCGATCTACCTGTCTGCAGGGAGATTTTCCTACAACAGAAACTGGCGACTCCACTAGGGAGATAGCCTCAAATCAAAACTTCTTGTTTGGATTTTTCTCCTCATTGACCTTGTTCTATCCCTTGATTGTTTAAGACCTGGTCCACTCCTCTTTTGATTAGGGACTAATTATCTTCTTGGTATAAATGAAAACCAAACTAGCACAAGCAAAAGTCACACAAACAATACACCCTTTCGTAGCAATCAAAACGAAAAAGAGAAAGAAAAGAAACAATCAAAGAGAAAAACAAACTTCACACCCAAAAGAAAAAGTTGAAGAAAAAAGACCTTGACTAAAATCAAGATAAAGAGGTATGTAGGCCTTTGATGACCTTCACCAGGGTTTTTTATTTAGCTGATGAGGAGAGAAAAACAATGCATGGGTTTCGAACTTAACTCAACAATGAAAAACTCAATGAAAAAGGTGAAGAAGGCTACAAGATCCAACTAATGAGATGTTTATTCTTCAAAAAGACAGATGTCAAGGCTGAAAAGGAAGACACGTTGACTCCCAAGGTCACTCAGTAGAGGAAACATAGAGGCAAAAACCCAGAAAAAGCAATTCTGGAAGGTTTTTTGAGCCAAAGAGGGATGGCGCTCTGTTGCCAAAGGCAAGGAGAATTATAGCACTCTGTGCAAAGGTATGGGGAAGTGTTGGCACTCTGTTAACTCTAGGACAGGGGCGCCAGGGTCTAAAATTCCCAGAAATGTTAAAAAAATCAATAAATTGCAATTCAATTTCGACAATAATGTTGAGTGTGATAAGGTAAGGAGCCAATCAGCTCATGAAACTAATCAAAAAAGGAGTGAACCAGGTCTAAAACAATCAAGGGATAGAACAAGGTCAATGAGGAGAAAAATCCAAACAAGAAGTTTCGATTTGAGGCTATCTCCCCAGTGAAGTTGTCAGTTTCTGTTGTAGGAAAATCTCCCTGCGAACAGGTAGATTGCCTCTAAGAGCTTGAACCTAACTCTAGAAAGAAAATGCTTAACATGGACACTGACTTCCTTTCAAATCTATCTAAACTAACACATGAGAAGGAAGTCAGTGTCCATGTTAAGCATTTTCTGTCTAGAGTTAGGGTCAAGCTCTTAGAGGCGATCTACCTGTCCACAGGGAGATTTTCCTACAACAGAAACTGGCGACTCCACTGGGGAGATAGCCTCAAATCGAAACTTCTTGTTTGGATTTTTCTCCTCATTGACCTTGTTCTATCCCTTGATTGTTTCAGACCTGGTTCACTCCTTTTTTGATTAATTTCATGAGCTGATTGGCTCCTTACCTTATCACACTCAGCATTATTGTTGAAATTGAATTGCAATTTCTTGATTATTTTGACATTTCTGGGACTTTTAGACCCTGGCGCCCCTGTCCTAGTGTTAACAGAGTGCTAGCACTTCCCTGTACCTTTGCACAGAGCGCTATAATGCTCCTTTCCTTTGGAAACAGAGCGCCAGCCCTCTTTGGCTCAAAAAACCTTCCAGAATTTCTTTTTCTGGGTTTTTGCCTCTGTGTTTCCTCTGCTGAGTGACCTTGTGAGTCAATGTGTCTTCCTTTTTAGCCTTGACATCTGTCTTTTTGAAGAATAAACATCTCATTAGTTGGATCTTGTATCCTTCTTCACCTTTTTCATTGAGTTTTTCCCTATTGAGTGAAGTTCGAAACCCATGCATTGTTTTTCTCTCCTCATCAGCTGAATAAAAAACCCTAGTGAAGGTCATCAAAGGCCTACATACCTCTTTATCTTGATTTCAGTCAAGGTCTTTGTTCTTCAACTTTTTCTTTTGGTTGTGAAGTTTGTTTTTCTCTTTGATTGTTTCTTTTCTTTCTCTTTTTCGTTTTGATTGCTACGAAAGGGTGTATTGTTTGTGTGACTTTTGCTTGTGCTAGTTTGGTTTTCATTTATACCAAGAAGATAATTAGAAGACGAGCATCATCTTGTATGGATCATCATTCATACGCAAACAATAAAAAAAACATCTTTATGATTGATTGTGCATATTAGAAGGCGTTTAAAAGTTTTTGCATTACATCAGGATTTGATTGAGAAAAGAATCGTTTGAGGGCATTACGTATTTGTGTTTGTTAGTGAAAAGAACTTTCTCTCTCCCTTAGATAGATGTTCATCGAAAGAAAATGGCTGCTTATCATATTTGATGCACTCTTTGGGTCTGAGTCAAGAGTGACCTTGTGAGTCAATGTGTCTTCCTTTTCAGCCTTGACATCTGTCTTTTTGAAGAATAAACATCTCATTAGTTGGATCTTGTAGCCTTCTTCACCTTTTTCATTGAGTTTTTCCCTGTTGAGTGAAGTTCGAAACCCATGCATTGTTTTTCTCTCCTCATCAGCTGAATAAAAAACCCTGGTGAAGGTCATCAAAGGCCTACAGACCTCTTTATCTTGATTTCAGTCAAGGTCTTTGTTCTTCAACTTTTGCTTTTGGGTGTGAAGTTTGTTTTTCTCTTTGATTGTTTCTTTTCTTTCTCTTTTTCGTTTTGATTGCTACGAAAGGGTGTATTGTTTGTGTGAATTTTGCTTGTGCTAGTTTGGTTTTCATTTATACCAAGAAGATAATTAGAAGACGAGCATCATCTTGTATGGATCATCATTCATACGCAAACAATAAAAAAAACAACTTTATGATTGATTGTGCATATTAGAAGGCGTTTAAAAGTTTTTGCATTACATCAGGATTTGATTGAGAAAAGAATCGTTTGAGGGCATTACGTATTTGTGTTTGTTAGTGAAAAGAACTTTCTCTCTCCCTTAGATAGATGTTCATCGAAAGAAAATGACTGCTTATCATATTTGATGCACTCTTTGGGTCTGAGTCAAGAGTGACCTTGTGAGTCAATGTGTCTTCCTTTTTAGCCTTGACATCTGTCTTTTTGAAGAATAAACATCTCATTAGTTGGATCTTGTAGCCTTCTTCACTATTTTCTTTGAGTTTTTCCTATTGAGTGAAGTTCGAAACCCATGCATTGTTTTTCTCTCCTCGTCAGCTGAGTAAAAACCCTGGTGAAGGTCATCAAAGGCCTACAGACCTCTTTATCTTGATTTCAGTCAAGGTCATTGTTCTTCAACCTCTGCTTTTGGGTGTGAAGTTTGTTTTTCTCTTTGATTGTTTCTTTTCTTTCGCTTTTTCGTTTTGATTGCTACGAAAGGGTGTATTGTTTGTGTGACTTTTTCTTGTGCTAGTTTGGTTTTCATTTATACCAAGAAGATAATTAGCAAGACGAGCATCATCTTGTATTGATCATCATTCATACGCAAACAATGAAAGACATCTTTATGATTGATTGTGCATATTAGAAGGCATTTAAAAAAAAATTCATTACATTAGGATTTGATTGAGAAAAGAATCGTTTGAGGGCATTCCTTATTTGTGTTTGTTAGTGAAAATAACTTTCTCTCTCCCTTAGATAGATGTTCATCGAAAGAAAATGACTGCTTATCATATTTAATGCACTCTTTGGGTCTGAGTCATAATTCCATTTGTTTCACTTCCATGCACCCCTTTGTGTAAAGAACAACCATAAAAAATCAACGCTAATTAAAAGTTATCTAGAACTTTTTATTTTCTAGGATCCTCCACCAATATTAGACTAGACTTAGTGCTTTGGATTAGGGTTGTGAGCATAACTCTCCAAAGTTTCTAAAACAAACAGTAGCATCCTGAGTTAGTGAGAGTCAAATCCAGTTATTGTATAAGTCTTCCTGGGATCCCCCTCTCACACGGGGGTTACACGCGAGGTCGCATTTGGGTAAGCTACGGGGACTAACCCTCCATGGTTTAACTGATTGTGGTGGTCAGATCATATTATGGGGATCACTTTGAGGTAAATCCACAATTACTGCCTGGAAGCCTTTTAGTTGGTTTTGGGCTTGATACCCTGCCTGTACGTTCGGATCAGACTGTCGATTGTTCCCACCCAGGGGCTAACTACGAATTGGTAACCTTAGTGGCCATAATATTTAGGGTCTTACACAAGGTGATGGTGATGGGAAGTCTCATTGTACCTAGAACAGACATTGGTCAAACTCACTCAGGCTCCTTGGAGGGTAAATCCATAATTACTACGTGGAAGCTTGCACCAAGGCATAAGTCTGTTAAGCAGGTCGCCATTGTAACTGTTCCACCCTATCCCCACCCCTTCTGGACTTGATCATGCGACATTGGATTTCATCACCAACTAGTACGGTCATCAAAAGAAGTTCATGTTTGCTTGGTTGTGATTCTTAGATTTTTTTAGCGTGTGTTGTTTCTTTTTGTTAGTTGGTCATAGATTTCTTTTGCCAACTCTTGTCCGCCAACATCGACCCTCCACGCCGCTCGCGGAGGCTACAGGGACTTCCTCCAGAGAATATGGAAGGAAATACCCCTCTACCCCCTCATTCTACGAAAGAATCCCCTCAACAGAGCAAGGTTCATAATGCTACAACTTCCCAGGAAGAAGTTCCCATCCCTTTGGAGAATTTTCGAATTGTCTCAGAATCTCCGGAAGCTTATCGCATTCCGGAGGGGTACAAATGACAAATCCTCCACCTGAATTCCACTGGAGAATTTGTGGTCATCCATCCTTCTGACATTTCAGCCGGGTCTTCTCAAAACCCTTTAGCCTATGACCCATTTTGGACTACGAACGTTGTTCAGAGTCCACCACGCTTGGTGCGAGATCTTTATGGAACAGGAGAAGGTGTCGATGCACCTTTTTCCTATACTATACCCCCAAATCACTTCACTGGTACTACCACTTTTACAGCCACACCAACCGTTGGTCTGAACATACCGTCCGTTGGCCCAAGGTCCACTATTCCCCTCCAGACAGCCCATTTGACAATGGCCCCACATATTCCGACTATCCCTGTTGGTAAAGCGGTAGTCAGTCAAGCCCCGATTGGCACACCTACCACACCAAGACCTACACTCCCTTTTGGATTTAGGGCATTGAATGCTTCCACTACCACCACTGCCCAAACCACTACCCAAATTGTATCGGGAAGTTCCATACCTATCCAACAACCCGAAGGGACTGGTCTTGGTGGTCCTAACCCGATCGGTGGCACCAGTTCGTCATTGACGTATGGCTTTCAGATCCCAGGAACTCTACCTCAAACTAGGGGGCATCCTCCCTCCGGAGGACAAATCCCATTCGGAGGGAACCCTCAGGCTGGGGGGGCATCCTCCCACCAGAGGACAAATTCCATTCGGGGGGCACCCTCATGCTGGGGGGCAGCCTCAAACCGGAGTACACAATCAACCACATGGACAAAATGTGTCCGCTGCACCTAATCCATGGAGCATCCCTTTTCAAGGAAATCCGCATGCCTCCACGGGACAAAACGTTCAGACTCCACAACAACCCCCTTATGGAAAAATGCCAAACCCACCCTATAATCCACAAAACCCATCCGGTTATCCTCTTCTCACAAACACTTCTCAAAACATCTCAAATCCTATGTACCTTGGTCAAAACCAACCTCACATGAGAGGGCCCACGAGTTATAATTATCCGCATAACCCAGTATTGGGCCCCACTGGTGTCCCTCTGCCACACCAGCATTACCCACAAGTTAACCGACAACTACCTTTTTTAGCCACCCTGGATCTTCCAGACTTGTCTCGGTTAATGAATGATCCCATTTATCATTCCCTGGTTTGGCCAGCTATTCCAGCTAAACTTCCTTCTGATATCCCAAAATTCGATGGAAAGTCCAGAGAAGACCCAAACAACCACGTGATGACCTTCCATTTGTGGTGTTCATCCAACTCCCTCATGAACGATTCGATTCATTTGCGTCTTTTCCAACGAACACTCATGAGTTCCGCAGTGAAATGGTATATTGAATTACCACGCGCATCCTTTCACGATTTCAACTCCCTTTCCATGTCCTTCCTCACACATTTCCAACTACCCATTCAGTACGAGACGGGTACTGAACTATTAACCTCTCTTCGTCAGACAACTTCCATACATATCTCCAATCATATCCATGAATGGAGATGACAACGAAGGCTAATCAAAGCGGTCATTCCTGACCAATTGTTAGCAGAATGGTTCACGAAATCACTATTACCCCAGATTGCTTGTGATGCTGCCATGGGTGGCGTAGTCACCGAGGAAGAAGCCATCGCCCGGGCTCAGTATTTAGACTTAGTCTATTCACAATCCGGTACTCTATATGAGTTGATACCGAACGCTACCCATGCCACTAACGATCCATCCAAACCATCGACTGCTTCGCATGCGGATGGAGTTATTGGCTCTGTCAAAACTCAATCTACTACCCAGTCTACTGGAACAATCCAGTGGCCCACTTCCACGACTGCTCCTAGTCTGACTGCACCCTCTTCTACCCCACCTCAAACTCAGGTCTCTGATGTGAATGCGTTCCAGTCAACCCCTTCACAACAATTGGGGGGAAAGAAGAAAGCGAGAAACAAACGAAAGAAGAACAACAACAATAAGCAACCCAAGACCCAACTGCAAACCCCTGCTGCCGGAAAACAACCAAAACGAAAACCAAAATTCCCATGTCTCATTTGTGGTGAAAATCACTACACTCGAGACTGCCCACATCGCGATGAAGTGGCCAAACTTTTCAAGGGAAATTCACAACCCGCTGTGCTCACTCAGCCTTTTCTGCAGCAACAATCTTTGGTTGCACAAACCCCCACACCGGGGGGCAATTCCAACCAACCCCATGATGAGGCGTTGACAAGTGCCCACATTTACATGTTTAACGGAGTTAATCTAACAACTCATGCTGCGACATATGACACACCAGTTAAACCTGACAAGTCGAAGATCGCTAACGGTTTTGCGTCAGACCTATTACCATCCTCCATCAATCCTCCATCTGTTAGCCCTCCATCCGGGCCACTCCAGATTGAGAAACCTTCTTTTGACTCCATCCTATGCCCTCCTAAGAGCACCATCCGGAAATCTACATTCAATCCTAATTCACGGGCTGCCCAAAACTACAATATCGTAGAAGATTTGGCCCAAGCCCCGTGTGCCATGTCCGCCTTGGAAGTTCTACAACACTGTCCCAGCCAACGTAGAACGCTCTTAGCCGCTATTGGTGCTTTCGATCCTGAGTCATAAAACTACCTCATGTTTAATCTGGACGATCATTAACCGCGACTCTCCCACCAGCTAGCTTTCCAAATCGATGTTGTTGTTCATAATCAACAAATCCACCGAACTATCTTGGATGAGGGAGCCTCCACCTGTGTCATGTCTCTAGCTTGTTGGAAAGGTTTGAAATCACCTACCCTCAACAAATCCGCTACCATGTTACGTGCCTTTGATGGACGAGGTTTTCATCCTCATAGATTATTACAATCTTCAGCCGTTCAGTTGGGCGGCAAAACTGTTACTGTTGACGTCGAGGTGGTCGATGCCCCCCTCGATTACAACCTACTACTTGGAAGAATTTGGTTCTATGCGATGACCATCGTCGCCTCATCGGTTTTTCGATGTGTACAATTCCCCCATCAAAGCAACATTGTTACCATCGATCAGCTCAATTTCTGCACACTCGACGCTCGCATCCCTGCCACCAACAACATTCCCTTTTTGGGAGACCACCCGGTTACATATGAAAGCATTGGTGTTGGCTTATTGAAATATTCTAGTCTCATGGGTACTTTCCCTACACCACTTCCACCTACTGCACATCATATTGTCATCGTCAATATGATCTTGACTTTGCCTTATCAATCCTTGGAATCATCTGACCCTTGGATTGTGCCTAGTCCTTTGGAATTCGATGTGCTCGGGGACACAATGCCATTGAGCCCAGCCGAGTCCGCATACGTAGCTATTCAATCTGCCTCTCCCTCATCGAACACTTCACATTCATTAGCACCTGATACTTACTCGGTGCCCTCGTGGTTGGATTCCCTATCATATGTCGTCGATTACATTTCCCATATTTTTCCTTCAGACGAATCTATTATGGAAATGCTTAGTATCGACGATCTGCCCTGGGATGACAACCACCATCGATCCTCTTTTCTTCCACCTTTGGAAGAAATCCAAGACATACAATCTGTCTTCCCCCTCGATGTTACCGAAGCTACACAATATCCTATCCTCACACAAGATACTTTTTCTGAGGGGAACATGGGTAACATCTCTACTACGGTCACGATTGACATTTCAATCAAATAAGGTGTCATGGAAAACATCAACCTTGGTGCTAATTGCACACCCGACGAAGTAGTTTCTTACACCGCTTTATTCAAGGAATTTCACGATGTCTTCACATGGAGTTACGAGGAAATGTCAGGGATCGATCCTTCGATTGTCGTACATGAAATCAAAACCTACCCTAACGTGAAACAAGTTTGGCAAAAGCTTCGCCCGGTTCATCCCAAGAAAGTCGCAGCTATAAAGGCAGAAGTTGAAAAACTTCTAAAATCTGGCTTTATCTATCCCGTCCCTTTAACCGAATGTGTCTCCAACCTCGTCTCGGTTGCTAAGAAACAAGGGACCATCCATGTTTGCGTTGACTATAGAGATCTCAACAAAGCTTGTCCTAAGGACAACTACCCTATGCCCTTCATTGACCAAATCATCGATAACTGCGCGGGAAGCGTAATCTTTTCTTTCATGGATGGCTTTTCTGGATATAACCAGATTGAAATATTGCCTACAGATCAACACAAGATAGCCTTCATCTACCCTTGGGGAACTTTCACCTACCGAAAGCTACCTTTTGGCCTTAAAAATGTTGGAGCCACTTTCCAGCGAGCCATGTCGTACACTTTTCATGACATCAAACATATCGCAGAACTGTATCTCGACGATTTACCCACACATTCATTAAATTGATCTGATCACATTGATCATTTACGCGCGATTTTTCTGCGATGTAGGTTCTACCGTATTCCTCTGAACCCACACAAATGCATCTTCACTGTCGAATCTGGTCGACTCCTCATTTTCATTGTCTCCAAAGATGGGATTAGGGTGGACCCCTTAAAGATCAAGGCCATCTTAGCCTTACCTCCACCCACCTATTTAACCCAACTCCAAAGTTTGCAAGGCAAAGCAAACTTTCTTCGTCGTTTCATCTGCAATTATGCTGAGATCACTAAAGGATTTATGCGGTTACTGCAAAAGAACGTCCCTTTCATCTGGGATGACGCAACTCAACGGTCATTCAACACTCTCAAGCACACTTTGACCCACGCACCTTTGTTACATCCCCCTGAATATACAAAGGATTATATCCTTTACTTGGTCACTTCTACTTCCACCATCGCAATGGTGTTAGTCCAAGAAGACTCCAACGATGAAGAACATGTGATTTATTATCTAAGCAAGAGTTTATCTGGACCCGAACTCAGATATTCGCATGTTGAGAAACTGGCTCTGGCAGTCGTCATTGTTGTCCAAAGGTTCCGCCACTACATCTTATTACGCACCACCATGGTAATCACAGACTCCAACCCCCTGTACCATGTCCTAACACGTCAAGTACTTGGGGGCAAATATTCAAAATGGATCATTATTCTTGAAGAATTTGATCTTGAGTTTACGAAGGCGAAAGCCAAAAAATCCCTGGTGTTTGCCGAGCTCATCTGTGCTCTCCCTCATGCCGATGAAAACATCGAACCTAGATATTCTCTCCCCAATGAATCTCTCTTTCTCATCAGCACCTCTGATCCTTGGTACGGAGACATTCTCCTCTACCTTCAAACACAACATTTTCATCCCAACATCTCTCGCGAAGAGCGTCGACGCATTTGTCACCACTCTCGCCGTTATATCATCCTCGATGACACTTTGTATCGCCATGGTATCGACACCATCCTTCGGCGATGTTTAACTCACGAGGAGGCTAAAAACATTTTGAACGATTGTCACCTTGGCGCCTGTGGCGGTCACCTTTCCAGAATGGCCACAGCCCAAAAAATCCTACGTGTCGGCTACTTTTGGCCCTCGATTTTCAAAGATTGTATCGAGGCTGTCAAGAAATGCCCACCCTGCCAAATCTTTAACAAAAAGGCATGCACCCACCCTATGACATTTCACCCTATTATCGCCATCGGCCCCTTTGCCAAATGGGGCATTGATTTCATGCAGTGTAAGCCTACCTCAGTCGGGGGGCATGGTTACATCATCGTCGTCGTCGATTACTTCACCAAATGGGATGAGGCTATGTCTATCTTCCTGAATGATGGTCGTACGGCAGCTCTATTCCTCTTCAACCACATCATAACTCGTTTTGGTGTACCACGTGCCATTGTCACTGACCATGGTGCACACTTCAAAAACCAGATGATGAGCGAGTTACATGTCAAATTGGGTTTTTTCCATGAAAACTCATCCCCTTACTACCCTCAAGCGAACGGACAAGTTGAGGCTATCAACAAAGCCCTAAAAACCATAATCCAACGCATGGTAGGGGAAAACAAAACATTGTGGCATCTACAATTGTTCTCTTCTCTCTGGGCCTATCGCACCTCTGTGAAAACTTCAACTGGATTCACTCCTTTCCAGTTGGTCTATGGCATTGAAGTCGTCCTACCAATCGAGTGTGAGATTCCATCACTGAAACTGAAAATAGAAATCCTGCCCCATACTTCCACCAAAGAAGAATGATTTTTGTATCTATCCAAACTAGACGAAATGCGTTGCGATGCTGCTCTCACCAATGAGGCACATCAAAAACGAATTAAAAGTCAATATGACAAATGTGTTCACCCTCGGACTTTCGCGGAAGGAGACTTAGTCCTTGTTTATGACCAAGCTCACGATAAATTGGGGATAAGAAAGTTAGAACCCATGTGGCACGGTCCCTACATCGTGAAGCGTGTCCTACATAAAGGTGCCTACGAATTAGTTGATCATGATGGAATTTCCCTAGGAGAGCCCCAAAACGGGCTTTACCTTAAGAAGTACTATGTCTAGATCACCTAGCATTTGTACTTTGTACATTATTGTATTTAGTTTTGGTGTGTCTTTTTCTTTCACGTGCTCGAGTCTTTACCGTTGCCACTCATGACTGTGCCTGTGTTTTCCTGCACAGATGACATCTTCCTTTCCTATCTTTTTTGGGTTCGTGGATGGCGCTAGCCGACATACCCGGAACATTGCTTCGGCTGCTTGGGTTATTTACCAATATGACCAGGTGGTGAGTTCAGGAGGCATTTTTTTAGGACCAGCAACCAACAATATGGCAGAATATCATGTTGTCATTGGACTGCTGACCCAAGCTTCTTCTCTAGGTATCTCTCACATCATTATTTACTTAGACTCCCAACCGGTGGTTTTTCAACTCAACCGCATCTACGCTATCTATAGTCCTATCCTGCTACGCCTACACTTGCAAGTTCGTTGTCTCGAATGAATTTTTGATTACATCGAATACATACACATTCCAAGAGAACTTAATAGTGTTTCAGATTCATTAGCTAATTACATTATGGATCGGTATCTTGCCCACATATAAGATTCAAGGAAAGAAAAACTGTACATTACATGTAAATTAAAACACATCACAGACATCATCATGTACAAATCATTGGCATCACAAAACTCGAAACTATATAT
>ML777901.1:561383-574378 GCA_009831015.1 Picea engelmannii | reverse complement strand
TGTCGAGCCTTGTACCTCTTGATCCTATGGACCCATATGCACTTGAAAATATTCCTTTCTAGTGGAAGTGGAACCAGATGCAAAGTATGATTCTTTAGGAGTGAGTCATACTCCTTTTGCATGGCTTCTTTCCATAATGGATTTCCCATATCCTCATTGTATAGCTGCAGATTAGAAGATTGAACCATATAGAAATGCATGGGCATCGTAGGTTCTGAAGATGAAAGTACATGAGAAGGCTCCTCATGATGGATCAAGTCCTCCTTGAATCCAATGGATTCCCTGCAAGGATAATTTCTTCTTGAATTGTGAACTGTGCCTTTTGGGGCATCTGTTGAAGCTTCAACGTTGGCTTCTTATTTGGTTGTACTACCTTCTTATTTCCATGTACATAATCTGAGTGTATGGAATCATCTATGATGTCTAAAACTGATGGAAGAACAAGAGTATATGCATGTTGCACTGCAGGTGCATGCAAAGTACTATCCTTATGTGTAAGTAGAAAAGAGGAGTCATCATCAGAAAACTTAGTGAATTTATACAACCTTGAATTGTTATCCACCTCACCAATTGCAATGATGGAATTGTCATGCATGTCAATTACTGAAACTGAATCAGATGTAAATTCAACCTTTTTACCTTTCTGAGTGATCTGATAAACTGAGAGAATATTCATAGAAAGCTTTGGAACATGTAAAACATTCTCAAAACTACCATTGTGGAGTTCCACTCTCCCTTCTCCTGCTACTGCTACTGGAGTATCATCCTTCATGAAAGAGGTGGTCTTGAGCATGGACTCAAAGAAGAGAAAACTTCCTCCTTCGCTACCATATGATGGGATGCACCAGAATCTATAATCCATGAATCAGATGAGGAATTAATTGCAACTAGGGCATGATGATTACCTTTCTTAGGATCATGATCTTCTTCGTTCTTCTTCATGACTCCATCTGGAATGAAGTTTCCAAGGTTGTTCTATTGAAGTGCCTATGCCATAAGATCGATTTGTTTCTTCATGCATGTGGAATCTTCATGATTCAATTTATTGCAGTAAGTGCACTGCTTTCCCTTATTCTTCTTCTTGGAATTTGAAGAGCCTCTAGAACATGAAGAATCATTAAAGGGTTTGGAATATCCCTCCTTCTCGTTATGTTTCTCCTTCCCGTTATGTTTGGATGATCCTTTTCCATCATGCATGGTGAGTGCATGTGCTTTGGGATCCTTCATGAGGCCCATCTATATGAGCTTTTTCTGCCCTTGTGTGAGAGACTAAATAAATTGAGCCATCGTAGGCATTTTCCTATTTGCGCCCAAAAGACATCTACCATAATGGAAATTGGAGACATATACATCATATTCTGGTCCTATCTTGGACAAGATTGTTAGAATAAGTTGTTTATATTGTGTAGACTTTTCAATACAACATTCATCCAAGTTCAAAATCAAGGATTTAAATTTAGTAAAGAAACCCTGTATATTATCAAAACTTTTAGGGTCTAAGGTATTCAACTCTACCTCAAGTATATGACCTCGCATCTCATCCTGCTTTCCAAATAGTCCTTCCAAGGTAGTCCAGATATCGTTTGGAGTCTTTCATGCATCAACATGAAACCTTAAATTAGTGGATATTAACTCAATATGTAGTCCAGTGGCCTCATCCTTACGGTTTTCCCATCTGGTCTTCTCAAGCGCTGATGTAGGCTATATTTATGTTACCATTGTCAAATTATACAGTCCTTTTATTTTGAGTTGGAATGCGGCCTTTGGCTTCCATTCAAAATAGTTTTAGGGTGTGAGTATTATCACTAGACTTAATTCAAGAAGTTGCATCGCCTCCATCCTGCTATTGATTCTGAAAAGTTCCTGAAAACCCAGATTGTGGATTCTGAGATATGATTGATGCTACTATGGAAACTATATCTAATATAAAAAAGATATATCTCCTAAAATATTATGTGGGTTTTGGAAATGTTTGGTGAGCATGAAAATTCCTATGTTATACGTCTCTGGTAAAAATTTCAGCCCGACCCAGATCGCGGATTTCGAGATATCACAAATTTATTGCAGAAAACCAATTTTTGGAGGGCTACTAAATAGTCGCACCCTAGAGAAGGGTAAAGTGAGATGATGTAAATCGTCGCACCCTTAGTGAAGGACACAGTGTGACGATTATGAAAAAATGAATCGTCGCACCCTAGATGAATAACATAATGTGACGTCGTCGCACCTTGGCTGTGTATAGGCTGCAACAATGCCTGGAAAATAAATTTTCCTAATTCTGAGAGTGACCGTCACACCCTTCGACAGGGATAGGCCGCGACGATTCCAATCGTCACACCTTTCTATAGGTATAGGACACGACGATGGTTGAAACTAGGTTTTCTCAAAGACTCTTTCTCTCTTCTCTGGCTTGTATGAGTTTCTCCAAGCAGCTCGACTCTTATACCATGTCAGTGTTTCATGGAAACCTGCACAGGAGACTTAGCTAAAGCATACACAAACAAATCTTATCAAGAAAAGGAAGAGAGATACACAATAAATAATGAGAATCAATGTATATTATGATCTAATCAATGAGTGAGGGATCTTCACTCATATACGCAATGACATCCTATAATTAGGAATGCATGCATAATAGTGATGATCTAAGATTAGAAAGTCTAAAATAGAACTAGTCAGTTAACTCTCACTAAACTAGTGTTACTCCCACTGAACTAGTGAGCAAAAAATAAAATTTTCTCCAACAATTTGATGCCTCAAAATGGCTCCAAAATGTTTCAGACCCTAATTTTCCAAACTATGACATACCTTTAAAATGACCCTGCAAGATGATTCCTCCAAATTGTTCCACTCTAAAAGCATCAATATAGATAACAAATAATATAATGATCCAATTCCAATCAATTACCTTCCTTTTAATAATGTAGTTGAGACTATGGAATCTCTTCTAGTGTTATTGATATACTTGAGAATATGGTATCTTAATATAGTGCATAAATGGATAATATATATGTATAATTAATGTGTATATTTATGTGAATAAAATGAATACTATAGTTGAGATTATAATAGCATATATCCATATCAATCTTGGATCTATCAAGCACAATAAGGATTCAATCTTGGAGTTGCAAACCTTTTCTCAAGTTTTTCACTCTAAAAAAATTTTGCACCTCAAGGGATTAATCCCCTTTGATGGTTGATAGATATGAAGTTTAGATGGATCTATGTTGGTTGGTAGTAGTGATGCATCTAGGTCCCTAAACCATCGTTAGAAAGGAAAACAAGGCCCTTACATAAGAAAATGATCCTTCTATTCCCCAAACAATACAAATAAGGGCTTCACCCATGAAACAAGACCTCTCTATAGGGCCTTTCAGCTCTGAGTGGTATTCTTGGCAGCATTAGGTGGTTTTTGGAAAAGGGGATAGGTGTAGTGAACTATGCTTGCAAGAGGAGTTTATTTATTTATATTTGAGGATATGTATTCTAAAATATTTAGGTCTTGTGTTCTATTGAGCACACACTTATACTAAGAGGGGGGTTAATCAGTATAATACAATTTTTCACTTTTTCAAGCATTCATCAACCACAAGAAAACAATCA
Organism: Picea engelmannii; assembly: GCA_009831015.1. Classification (NCBI taxonomy): domain Eukaryota; kingdom Viridiplantae; phylum Streptophyta; class Pinopsida; order Pinales; family Pinaceae; genus Picea; species Picea engelmannii. The sequence continues at coordinate 570,772 of ML777901.1, read as the reverse complement.
CATATGAGATATATTAACTGTAGAATGTGAAACACAAGATTTACATGAAAACTCTTTCAAGAGAAAACCACAAAACGTCTCCTTACAACTATTTGTAGGCACCAACCTACTATTACAAATATTTGTAGGCACCAAATTACTTGAGACACCAATCCCCACTGGTAAAAATCCTGGTAGGAACCAACCTACTCTTACATATGATTGTAGAAACGAATCTATTGGAGACACCAATCCCCACCGCTAAGCACCAAATTAGCAAGAGACACCAATATCTTACAAATATTTGTAGACACCACTCTACTAGAAAAATCGATCCTTACCACTAAGAACCAAATTAGAAAGAGAGACCAATTTCTTATAGATCTTCAGAGACACCAATCTGTTGGAGACACCAATACCCACTGCTAAGCACCAACTTAGCAAGAGACACCAATCTCTTAGATGCATCAACCTTCATCGAGCCTGCTTTCTATTTTTGCCTTCACTAGGTCTACTCATTTCTTCTGCATTTACTAGGTCTAATCACTACTTCTTCCTTCACCAAGTCTTCTCACCACTTCTTCATTTAACAGGCTGAACAAAATTTTAATTTCCAAATGGAAACTTTCCCAAAGCTTGTTTTTTTGTGCCCCTTCCCAAGAATGATTTTGTACAACATGCACATATATAATTTTGCAAATCTTATTTTGAAATTTTTACCTGAGGTACTTCTATGCCTCTCCTTTATTCTCTGAAATTTTCATAGTCTAAAGAGTCCCATAAAATAAGTTATAGTGAAAATTCCAAACTGACATGTTTGAAATTGTTCTTAGGACCATTCAGAAACCCTAACTTCCACAAAGCATATCTCCAAAAGTACAATGAACCAACATCTGAAATTTTTACATGAGGTACTTATGTATGTCTCCTCTATTTTGTAAAAATTTCATAGTCCGAGGAGTTTTAGAAAATATGTTTTAGTGACAATTTCAGGTTGACCTATTTGAAAACTAATCTTAGGACCATTCTGAAACCCTAACTTCCATAGAGCATATATCAGAAAGTAAAGTGAAACAACATATGGAATTTTTTATTTGTTCTATAAACATTTCATAGTATGAAGAGTCCCAAAAAATAATTGATAGTGAAAATTCTAAACTGACATGTTTAAAACTGATTTCAAGAGCATCCAAGAACCCTAACTTCCATAGAGAATATCTCAGAATTTGCAAAGAACCAACATTTGAAATTTTTACCTGAGATACTTCTGTATGTATCCTATGTTATTTAAAACTTTCATAGTCTAAAGAGTCCTAAGAAATAAGTTATAGTGAAAATGAAAAATTGACTTGTTTGAAACTGATTTCAAGAGCATAGAAGAACCCTAACTTCCACAAGGAATATCTATGAAAGTATAGGGAAACAAAATTTAAACATTTTACCACATGTACAAAAATTTCTCTCTTCCATCTCTACAAAATTTTGAGTTCTTAAACATCCCATAAAATAAGTTATAGAAAAATTACTAATATGACCTGAAACTGATTTTGCAATTCAATCTTTTCTCATCCATTTTTTATAGACAGATTCTCTCAATACTTTCTCTTTTTATAATTTTTCATAACCCTTCATGAAGGGACGTGTTCATTAATTAAATAATTAATTACCAATATCATGGGAAAATACCCCAAATACCATTGTTGATCAAAATCTGGACCAGGGGGCAAAAATTTGTTCAATTTTCAAAGTGCTCGGATTGAGACGAAAACAGTTCCATTGCGTCCGTCTCGTTTTCCCGATTCCAGCGGTATATTTATTTTCGCGAATGGAGTCCGTATGGAGGAGATATCGCGATTTTACCACCGAGTCAAAAAGGTCAAAGTTGGGTGCTGACTGTACCTGTCCGTACAGTCCGTACGGCCACGTGGAGGGCCGTACCTTTTGCTGACTTGGCAGAGGGATGACGTGGCGCACATTGGTTGGTTGTTCGTTGGCACATTCTTATTGGTTGTTCGTTGTCCAATAATATGCTGACACGTGTCTCTTCATTTATGTTTAATTTGGTTGTGTAAAAGATATTGGGAGTCCGCGGGGTTTGATCCCGGGACCTCCCCCCATGGTAAAGCTTTAACACATACCCGCTGGCCAATACTCTTCAGAAGAGAGCTAGTAACTCTTCAGATTCACCTCCTCACAGAGGCGATAAAGGTGAATGCTCCAGGTATAATTCTGCTTATCGTTCAGTTGCATTTGATTATGTTAATCATGATAAGTTTGGAAGAAAGAATCCTTGTTCATATTGTGGTTTGTATAACCATCATGTTTCAAAGTGTTGGAAAAGGTTGGCCCATTTCAGAAAACTTTCTAAGCAAAGACAGCGTGAAAGGAGGATGCAAAAGGTTTGCACTCATTGTCAGAAGCGGGGTCATTTTGTTAACCAATGTTGGACGTTGCATCCAACTATTCGTCCACAGCCTCAAGAGCAGTTGGAAAAGGAGATTGGCAAGAATGGAAGTGGAGATTCCATCATTGATGTGGGTCAGGATGATTCACAAGAGGATGATGTTCTGCAGCAAAATTCATCGTTCAGTTGGTTTGGTAAGAAATGGTTGGATTTCTTAACCAAGTGAGGTTTTCATTTCTCTGATTGTAAATGCACTTTTCAGCGTTATGTGTGCATTTCTAGGAAGGTCGATATGATGTTTCAGATGAGTCTCGATTGGTGTAGATGATTTTCTGACGACTATGATTGTCTCGATCGTGTTGTTCGACTTGTGTTTAGTCAATGGTGTTTATTAACTTGAAAGTTGATTTTGAAAATGCCATGTGCTTTGCTAAAGTATGGGATGCGACAGTTGTTTGTTTGAAGAACAAAAGATTTTGTTGGCATCATTTTTCAATCTTGTATGCTTTGTTTTCAAGATTGATGTTTTCTTTCCTTGTGACAAGATGTCGCAGGAAGTTTTACATCCATTGGAGAGCTGATTTTGTTGACGCCAAAGAGTTCGATAGAAGGACATGACTTTCAGTGGAAGGTTGGCAGTCTTCCAAGCACAGAGAGAGCAGTGGGTCAGCAGCAGCCAGAGAGCAGTGTTTGAAGGACAGAGCTATTTGCAGTGCCCGGCATGACAGAGTATTCAGGTGAATGTCGAAAAGATTTTGATATAACTTGAAAGATGATCATAAGCTTTTGTGGGTCCAAAAACCTTTCAGTGGGAAGGTGTGATCAAAATCTGGACCAGGGGGCAAAAATTTGCTCAATTTTCAAAGTGCTCGGATTGAGGCGAAAACAGTGCCATTGCGTCCGTCTCGTTTTCCCGATTCCAGCGGTATATTTATTTTCGCGAATGGAGTCCATATGGAGGAGATATCGCGATTTTACCACCGAGTCAAAAAGGTCAAAGTAGGGTGCTGACTGTACCTGTCCGTACAGTCTGTACGGCCACGTGGAGGGCCGTACCTTTTTCTGACTTGGAAGAGGGGTGACGTGGCACAGTCTGGTTGGATGGTTGTTGACCAATGGTGTGCTGACACTTGTCACTATGTGGTTGGCCTATATGTTATGTTTATATAAAATGATTTGGAGGCCGCGGGGTTCGACCCCCGGACCTCCCAAACTTCAAAGTTTTCATAGCTTTATGCTAGCCAACGTGCCCGCACGTATTCCTTGTTGACAATATGTAATTACATATATTTAAACGTTGCCATTTGTATAAAAGGAAAGGGGGTCGGGCCGGGGCTAAGCCCCGACCCGTGGGCACATTAAAAGATATATGACCGAGTTTATCCGCCCGATTTTGGCGCGTATTTCCATTTGATATGTGGCTGCAATGTATTATAAATACATTGTATTATTATATATGTAACCAATGTATTAAAACACGCGCGGGAAAATGTATTCCATTGTGGGCGCGGGGTTTTATAACCTTTGGTTTATGTAACCCGTGGTTTAACCGCGTAGAAGTTATAAAACGAACCAACGACTTTTATGCCTAGTCTATGGTCGTATGGCCATATGCCCGAAGGCCGAGGCGGTTGGGGGCTGGAGGCGCCCTAACCGTCCTACGGTTTGCACCRTTGGCGCGGTTGCGCCCGGTGCTAGGTTATAACGCACGTTTGAGCGTGTTCCAGGTTCAGAGGCACACAGAGGTGCGTTCTGTAGAACCAGTTCCAGCAAAGCTTGAAGGAGGAAAATGGAGGAGGCCTAACTTCTTCACCGTTTGGMCGATTGAGGTGYCGTAAAAGCCTAGCCAGGGGTTTTTGGACGTGCTGGATCCATTGGTGCCATTTTCACAGCCATTTGAAKACTTCTTCAGCAATTTTTTCACCRTTGAAGTTTCAGGAAGCTCCAGGGAACTTTCAGCCCTCTTTGATGGAGGACATGGTTTGGTGAGCCTATGTCTGTTTTCTGTGATTTAAATATCATGTTTGGCTAATTGCTATGCTCTGAACACATTGGGACAGGTTTCAGAGGCTATTGAGGACTTTTACAGGTGTTTTTGCCAAAGAGAAGCTCGGGGAAGGTTATGGCCACATGTAGAAGAGGTTATGCCCGGATGAGCCATGATCCGTTTTCAGAGTTGCATTAGTCATTTTTTGGGTTTTTATGTGTTCTGATCTGAATGGTATAGTTTGTTTTTCCATTGGAGTTGAGCAGCAGCTTGTAAAAGAACTTTTGACTAATTAATCCCAGAGAGCCAAGTCCATTATGGAGGCTCAAGGAGATGTAGCCCGTAGGGGGGTGAACTCCTTTATCAGCTTGTTCTTGTTGTGAGTTTGATGGTTTATTTGCTACAAGTTCTGTTGATGTGTTTTCATTTCAAGCACATAGTTAACCATTTAAAAGAACATTTGCTCACACATAAGCATTTACAAGCAGTTACATGAACTTAACACATAAGTTTATTTTGCATATTTTAACACATGAAGCAAGGTCCTGTAAAGTTTATTTTAATGAAGTAGGGGTGCTTGCATAGCATAACAAGTCAGCCTTCTATTTTCAGATCAATTGTCAAATACCCCAAACCTATGGGTTTGTCCACCATTTCACTTTTTATTTTTTCAAATGCACCCCTTTTCTAATATACATGTAAACACACACACACACACACACACATCAATCTTTGAAAATTGTGTGTATTTTAATGTTTTATTATGAATTTAATTAATCCATTGAAATCAATTGAAATACTTCCAAAAATCTCCCCCCTTTGTCATTGATGGAAATCCTGCAATGAAACACAGTGTCCACCAGGCATAGAAAGAATTCTCCCTTTGTTTGCAAATCTCCCCCTGTCTACAAATCTCCTAGGAATAGAGATATTTATCCCCCTATCTGCAACGCTCCACGATTTACATCAATGGAAAATGGATGTTCCCCTTGAACTTGTGGTTCTCCTTAAGAACTTAGTCAAAACTCCAATTGACTATTATGTCAGGTCGATCCTTGATCGACCACTTCCAAGGAAATGATTAGTAAGCAATAGGAACATTGCATGACAATACATCTGATGATACACAAAAATATGAAGTCCTTGAACATTTGGTCAAATGATTACATGACCATGCATCAATCTAACCACAATCTATCATGGTATTCGACATTGGTCCACAATTATGTCTTTCATGTCTCTTTTGCAAAACTCTAAAAACATGATTTCCATTCCTTTGATTTTTTGGTGAGGATGATGAAAGGGAACCTATTTTCTCATTGGATGATCAAAAGAATTAGGCTTAGTTTCAATTTCACTTATAGGAGTATAACAACCTCACATATCAACAACAATGTCATATCTATGCTCATTCTTCCATATGAGGAACAATCAACTCAACAATATGTTTGACATAATCAACAGTAGATTGCTCTTCTAGAAAACCAGTCCAAACACCATATGCAACAAATAATACTCCCCTGGTTGTAGTAAGGCCAGGTGTAGGTAGGGAGGAAACAACAACATCATACCCAAGAAATGTATTAATGAATGGAGACCTTTTACAATTGATGATGTTATCTAAGTTTCAATACTCTTTTCAAATTTCAAGCTTCTATTCAACTTAATAGTTGTTTTCTATGGTTCCTTTCTTATGGAAACAATTTCATATTCCATCTCTTCACAGTTTTCTTCCTTTTTCTTCACCTGGATTCTCACCGCCTCTTTTGTCCTTTTTTCCTCTTCTAGTTGAATCTTTAGGCTGATAATAGTCTTCTATGTTGCTTCAATGCTTTGTGTTATTTTGTCTTTTTAATCATGATCCTCTTCTTCATATTTCTATAGTTTCTCCTTTTGTTTCAAATTTTTTTCCGAAGACTCTTTATTTCTCTTAAGAAACACATGAGTTCTTCTTCAAGTTCCACTTTCTCATCTATTCCATCATTTTCCTCTTCTTATGAAACCATTATGTCTTTCCCTTTGTCTTCATCAATATTTGTTTTGATTGCCATACATATAACTTCTTCTCTATCACCATCGAAACTAATTTCACATCTTTCTTCAGACAAGTCACTAACCCATTTTGAGTAGAGACTCTTCTTTTGCTTATAAGAGTTATTCTTTTTTTCATGCTTGTCATATTTGTGGTTATTTTTGTGTTGATACTATTTTCTCCCTTTCTTTATGTTATGGTATTATTCATCATCGCTACTTTCATTCTTTTCATATATACACTTATCAACAAAATGTATTACTTTTCCAAAATTAAATCATTTAAAGGGAAACTTACCATTATATTTTCCAAATCCTTTCTTGAGTTTCCTCACAAAATGGGATTCCATTGCATCTGATTAATTGTCAAAGATATTGCTTGATTTTTTCTCTTTCTTCATTTTCTTCTTCAAATCTTTGAAGGCTACTTCTCTCTTTGATGGATTTTCTTTCTCCATCCTCATTTCATATGCCGCAAGGATCCCATGTAATTCATCCATTTTCAGTTTATCAAGATCCTTCATTTCTTCAACAACAAAGACTTTGACATTAAATATTAAGGGGAGTGACCTTAACACGTTTTGTACAATCATCAATTCTTCAACATTTTCACCAAGACCTCTGATGGTGTTGACAATTTCGTCCACATGAAGGAGATATGCTGCAACATTATCTTCGTCTTTCATTTTCAAATTCTTAAACTTCCTTCTATGGTTTTGGACATTCTCCTTCTTAACCTTGTCATCACCTTCATAGATATTTTGAATATTTTCCCAAATTTATTTTACCGATCCACAATGTATCACCTTGAAAAACTTAGATTCTGTTAGACCACACAATATGAAATTCATGAATTTTTCATTATTTTCACCAGGATTCTTCCCAACTGCATCTGTTAGTGGATTTTTTGGGGTTGTATAACTAGTCACGACTAATTTCCAAATATCAAAAACCATTATCAATTAAACATGTTTTCATCCTTATGCTCTAGAAGGAAAAATTTGTTTTTTCAAACAACAGATCCCTGTTTGTGAATAAACCTTCTTGACTGGCCATGTGTAATCCATAGATCTAACTTGTAGTGGTTAAAGTGTTTCCAAAGAAACATGCTCTGATACTAATTGTTGAACACACACTTATACCGAGAGGGGGGGAGGGTGAATTCGTATAAGACAATTTTTTACTTTTTCATACATTCATCAACCAAAAGAAAACAATCACATATGAGCTCTATTAATTATATAAAAAGGAACACAAGATTTACGTGAAAACCATTTCAGGAGAAAACCACAAAACTTATATTTATAATTCTTTTTAGGCACCAACCTACTATTATAAATATTTGTAGGCACCAACTTATCAGAGGCATTAATTCCCACTGGTACAAATCTTGGTAGGCACCACCTACTCTTGCAGATATTTGTAGACACCAATCCCCACTACTAAGAACCAACTTAGAAAGAGACACAAATCTCATAAAAATCTTCATAGACACCACTCTACTAGAGACACCAATCCCCATTGCTAGGAAAACATTTAGCAAGAGACACCAATCTCCTATAGATATTCGTAGACACCACTCTACTAGAGATACCAATCCCCATCGCTAGGAAAACATTTAGCAAGAGACACCAATCTCCTATAGATATTCATAGACACCAATCTATTGAAGACACCAATCCGCATTGCTAAGCACCAACTTAGCAAGAGATGCCAATATTTGAATTGCACCAACCATCACCAAGTCTGCTTGCTAGTTCTTCCTTCACCAAGACTACTCACTTCTTTTTCCTTTACTAGATATACCCACTTCTTCTTCCTTCATCAGGTCCACTCACAAATTCTTCCTTTACCAAGTTTGACCACAATTTGAAAATTTCCAAATGGAAACTTTCTCGAAGCTTGCTATTTTAGGGATCTTCCTAAGAATGAACTTGTACAACATGCCATGTATCCAATTTTTCAAATCATATTATGAAAGTTTTACCTGAGGTACTTCTGTATGTCTCCTCTATTCTATGAAATTTTCACAGTCTGAAGAGTCCCAGAAAAAAAGTTATAGTGAAAATACCAAACTGACATGTTTGAAACTAATCTTAGGACCATTTTGAAACCCTAACTTCCACAAAGTATGTCTAAGAAAGTATAGCGAACCAACAATTGAAATTTTTACCTGAGGTACATCTGTATGTCTCATATTTTATGTAACAATTTCACAATCTGAAGAGTCTCATAAAATAATTTATAGTGAAAATTCTATATTCACCTGTTTGAAACTAATCTCAGGATAATTTAGAAACCCTAAATTCCACAGAGAATATATCAGAAAGTACAATGAAACAACATCTAAAAATTTTACCTGAGGTACTTCTGTATGTATCCTCTATATTTTAAAATTTTCATAGTCTAAAGATTCCCAGAAAATACGTTATAGTGAAAATTCCAAACTAACATGTTTGAGACTGATTTCAGAAGCATTCAGGAACCCTAACTTCCATAGATAATATCTCATAAATAACAATGAACCAACATGTGAAATTTTTACCTGAGGTACTTATGTATGTCTCCTCTACTTTGTAAAATTTTCATAGTTAGAAGAGTCCCATAAATGAAGATACAATGAAAATTCCAAACTGACCTATTTGAAACTGATTTCAGGAGCATTCAAGAACCCTAATTCCCAAAGGGCATATCTATGACAGTATAGCAAAACAACATTTGAAAATTTTTCCACATGTACATCAGGATCTCTCCTTTGTCGCTACAAAATTTCGAGGTCTGAAATTTCCTAGAAAACAAGGTATAACAAAAGTGCCAAGATGACTTGGAACTGATTTCAAATTTCAACCTTTGCTCATCCATTTTTCACACACACACTTTCTCTCAATACTTTTTTTTTTATAATTTTTCATAACCCTTCATGAAGGGACATGTCCATTAATTAAATAACTAATTTCCAATTCCATGGTAAAATGCCCCAAATACCAT
>ML777901.1:537833-551385 GCA_009831015.1 Picea engelmannii | reverse complement strand
TAGAGTAATATACCTTCATAATGTTATGAGGGCCATGTGACCTGACATTAGTGATATATCCACTCATAGTAGAAACATTTTCTAATGAAAACCCATATCATATGGGAGTTTTTATGATAGAAATAACATTTTATCCCTACCTTCTAGTTAACAAAACTCTTCATAAGTATTGATATTTCATTGAATTTCTATTTAACAGTATTTTTAATGGTATATCAATGTTTTGTAGAGTGATCTCCTTCTCCATTCCCAAAAGATTTAGCCAATAATTGGCATCTTTATGCCAAACCTTATTAAGCCATAGCTGGCTTTGACTAGAGTTTGAAGAAATCATAGGTAACATATTTTTTTTCATGTTAGCAGTCTCTTGTGCCTGTACATTAGGTACCTAGTTTTAGTCATTCTCTTAATGGGGAAATAACTAATTATATGAGGATAGGATAGGTTGTATGATATTAATTTTAAGATTATAAATTATAAACAGTTTTGAATTTTCTCAGTATATCTCCATGATTATATAGAAATGTTACAACCCAAATATTCAAATCCATATATAATATAACAAGATTGATGAGTGTCTCAAAAGGGGTTTATTTGTTTCCCCGAGCCAAATTCATATGATTTACAATTGTTTTTAAGGGAAAAATAGGTTTTCTATCCTTCATTGATCCTTTTCTCATTGCTATAATTTCAATTAAACCTGTGACTAAGGTAAAATCCAAGACATTTATATGAATAAACTTCCTCTAAGTTGTTATTGGCATGTATCCTAAAGGGTTAGCATATGTAGGTGTCAACTTCCATTAATTTTTTATTATATTTTACCTCCCTACGATAATGGTGTTAGCCATATGGGATAGAAAGGGATAACTACCCTTTTTCCAATGATGCTTATGAAGTAGAAAGGAGGAGTATTGAAAAGGGTGGTACTGAAGGTGATAAAAGTGGAAGAAAATTAAGAGTGTGAGTTGGCTAATTGGGAGGATAAATAATTCTTGAAAATTGAAGAGGACTTAAAAATACTTTATTTGTTATTCACATATTACTTTGTTGTCTCCTAGATTGTCGTTGTTGTTTGTGAAACTTTGGACATGGAGGGATATGATGTTAGGTTTAATAATCAACAACAAATAAACTCAAAATTGTATCAAGGAAGGGAGTTAGAGAGTTTATAGTTAAGAAATCCCTTAGTGGAAATCCCCTAGTTTATAGTAAAATTAGGTCCCTTTATGTAACTTTAGGTGACCATAAAATATTTCATAGTTATGTATAGAATTTTTTATATTATTAAAGATAATGTAAAAATATCACCTAAACTACTCCATTAGCACCTTTGTAGACATTACCGTTTGGAACCATTAATTTTGTGACAATTAAGACTCACTCAATTGCATCTTCTTCAAAATATATACGCCATTTAAACTCACATTACTATTTGTAGAAATAGGCTTCATTACCACCATAACTTCTGTGACAATTAAGAATCACTCAATTGCATATTCTTCAAAATATATATCCCATTAAAACTCACATTACTATGTTTACAATCGTTTATGATGCACTTATATTTGAAATTATTGTCATGATTGCTCTCAATCAACGTGAATTTCCACCTTATATGACTATATTTTATCTAGATTTCTAACTCCAACTAAGCCTCACAAATATTACATTTTCTCCACCTCATCTTAATTTATATTAAGAATACAAACAACCCTCAAACCCATCCCATGTAATATGACAATAAAAGAATTAGTATAAAAACTCAATGATATTTAAACAATGCTAATGGGAAGTTTAAAGCAATGGCATATAATCCATGTTCATGCAAGACCTTCACCTCGTCGTGATTAAAACATGTTGATGTTATTAGTGGGTGTGTGAGGTTATGAAGATTAAACTCTTTGTTTTGGGGATTCTAATGCATTGCATTATATTTGGTCTTTGTGGATCCAACCATGGGGAAATTTTAAGGAATCTTAAAGAAATGTTCTAATACATTTTTTTAGTGGATCCAACCATAGGGAACTTTTAATGAATCCCCTTGCTTGTTGTTTTTTTGAATTTATTTCTCTTGGGGAACCCAAATTCTGATTTCAATGACTTCTATGTGCGGGTTTTATTGATTATTATGAAAAGATTGTGGTTTTATATTATGTCCCTTATCCATTTAGTCATCAGTCCATGCTTGAGCAGTCGTTCAAGAGCCGAATCGACGGTCGTCACTTCAGTGTTTAAATACATATAGATTCAAATGCCCTGCTTTTCTGTGCATGGACGATGAGTGAAGGATAAGAATTTTACCTGTTGTGTATCCCTTACTTATCTTTGAGTTGATTGATTCATGGCTGAATGTTTAGTATTTGTGCCTTATTATGAATGAGTACCTCTATGGCTTGATTGATTAAAACTTCAATTTCTCTCTGCATTTTTAATTGCTTGAATTTGGGTACATCTCTGCATTTTTATTGATAAAATATGCATTGTGGATAGATATTGAGAAGAGATGTTGACACAGGATTCTCAAAATATTCCTCACAAACACTCTAGGTTATCCCAAGAATGAAGAACAAGAACTCCTTCTTCGACTGAGACTCCGAGTGACCAACAACAATCTTGTCATAAGAGATATTCAAACGAGTATGTGAATAGATCAACTGCAGAACTTTCTCAATCAAGTGGGTATGGATGCAACCTTCTTAGATAAGTTGTGCATTGATACTCCTACACCTAAGAATGTAGGGAATACCTCGGGACAAGAGAATATTTCTAGTAATTTTCTTTGATTTTTTTTTATTTTTGTTGTATTTTTTTGTATTTAAATTTATGTGAAGTTAAATGTTGTAATTTCTTTCAAATGTGTGTATATACAATGAGTTTAGAGCAAGGGAAGACAATGAAAGAGAGAGTGGTTTTCATGAAGATTCAAATGTCGGTGCAGAGGGTGAAGGTGGATTTAGGAGGCCGCGTTATCAAGAAACATAAGATTACACACCTACGTCCACCTATCCTTCAGATGTTGGTGATGAACTTCCCTAGGAATGGATTACTAAAGCAATGATGCTTGGGCGATGCTCAGATATTAAAAGGAGGTTGGAAAATGATTTGGTGGTCTTGGAACTCCCTCGAGAGAGTAAACAAATCTTTCAAATTGTTTTTCATTCATTGGAAAACTTTATGGACACATATAAGAAGATGGGGCCAACCATTGACAGTTTTTTCGATCTAATGAGGTGGCGAAAGTCAGAGGTGATGGGCCCTGATAAATGGGAGGCAATAAAAAATAGAGTTTCAAAAGAAGACACCATTTCGATGTTCAATTTCAGAGAGGGATCAAAGCAGAGGATGTTGAAGGTGAAATATTTTAAGCACCCTGACATTGCAGGACCTCTGTATAACATATTTTTGATGGCATATGGGAAATTGTCGTGGAATGGTGAGGTTCCACACTATTTTGCAAGACACGTTTTTGCAGAGTTTTTCTTGCACATGCACCTTGATTATACTAATCTACCATCCAAATATTATGAGACTAGTAAAGGACAGACATATGATCACAAAGGGTCATATCAAAGTGCGACATTGTCGAGGCCTCCACAACCTTTAGTACCTCTCCTAACATGGGCATTTTATTCACATTCAGAGTTGAAGGCTACATCATAGGTTGGAAAAGAGGCTAGGAATGAAATCGGGGAAAATTTGGAAGCAATTTTTTATGGTGTTGATGTTGGCATGAATCGCCAATGAGTGGAAGCCAATTCCTCGGTCACATTTGTTTATAAAACAGATGTAGAGTTAGATACCATGACAACAGAAGATGTTTTGGAGTATGCAAAATTTTGTCAAGATGGTTGGAAGAAGGTCATTCAAAATGATGAACCGAACCGCAGATTGGTATATGTTCTAGTTAGGAAAATTTTGACACATTTTATGATAGTTTACTTCTAATTCTAGATTTAGATATCATTGTATCTATAGAAATAATCGAGTTGTTATTTTCATTAATTGCAGTTTGAAGATATGTTAAATAAATCTCCAGTAATTAGGGGACTTGATTCCATAAGTTTAAATTTGGATGGGTTGAATCAGATGTGTGTCTTTTAACTGTTGTTCAATCTCCACTCTTTTGAATAAGATATCAACAACATTTATAGTTTTGTATAATTGTGAACATATTGAATCCTAGATTTATTTCTTAGTTGTGTTGTTCACAGATCCCTATTCCATCTCCTACTACTTGGGCATGCTTGTCTCAATTCCCATTGGGAGAGTTTGAAGAGGGTGGGATTTCACATGTATCATTTAATGTCTTAAAATCATTTAAATTTAATGTGTTATAATCATTTAAATTTAATTTTTCAAATTTTCAAATTTGAAATGTGTTATATAGGCTAATGTGGAGAAGAGAGTACCTGAGAGTGTTCTTGGAAGGGAGATTGGGATTGAGGAGGAAGCGTAGAAAGCACCTAGATTTGGGAAGGATGTGTCCATTCAGGATGATTTATAAATGTATGCTTTTGACTTTTATTAAAAAAAAAAATTCTCAAATTTTTAGTTTAGCCTTTCCTATTCAACGCTTTGATCAATTATTTTGAAATATATAGAACCCCTAGATAAGTTTATCGTTGTCTTAAATGGTATACATTCAAAATTATTTAAGGTTAGACCATGATGAAGACCTAATTTTGAACTTGAACATTTGAATATTTGAGAACATGCCCTATCCCACATCAAAAAAGAGAAAGTTTCTAAATTTTCTTCGATTGCATTCCTTGATTTCTTGTCCAAGAATGGCATAGTAAGAAAATTTGTGTTTTATACATACAATGAAGTGAATTACTTCTTGCCAGGGTATTTTCAAACTCTTAACTAAATTGGTTACTAATCACAAAAACCAACATTCAATTAGATTTACAAATAAGCTCACACATATTGTATATGTGAGCTAGCTCACACATAATTTCAAAGAGAATTTCATTATATCTATTATGAATACATCCCATTTAAATGGTTTTTGAAGAATGACTTAATATACATGTACAGATTTGTGTTTTCTTCATGTACATACAAGATTATATGAGAACATATATTCCACCACAGAAAGAGGAGATAACTATTTTCCAGAAGAATGGTTTTTAAAATGGAGATTTGTGAACTTTTTTAGATAATAAGTATTTTTTTGGAAGAATGGATTAATATAAACATTTATGAGTCTTTTAGTTTGAAAGGGAATCGTGGAATTTGATTATATGACCACTGCAAAAGAAGAGAGAAGTATTTTACTACTGAGGAGATTAGTATTTTATTTTTGTGTAAATATGATCAAATAACATAACTTGATATGAGAATTTTTTAAAGATGGGACCTTATCTACAAGGAGAATTTCACCTGAAAGATTTGGTACTTTATCCACAAGGATATAAGTATTTCATTAGAATAATGACTTAATATGGAGATTTGTGAATTTTCTTTATACACAGTTCTATATTTATTTTCGTATTATTATCTAACTCTAACTCACAATTTGTTTTACCAAGAATACAATAACATCACCTAGGCTGAGAATTTCACCTGAAGGATTTGAGACCTTATCCACAAGGAGAATTTCACCTGAAGGATTTGAGACTTTATCCACAAGAAGATAAGTATTTCATTGGAATAATGACTTAATATGGAGATTTGTGAACTTTCTTCATACACAATTCTATATTTATTTTCAGATTATTGTCTAACTGTAACTCACAATTTTTTTTACCAAGAACATAATTTTTCTCTTTAAATTTTTTTAAGATTTTAGATAAGATTTACAAATTGTTTAAATCAGGTACTCTTAATTGAAAAGTAACTATCTTAAATATGTTTAACTGTGGTTGGGTATGTTATTATTTCTTATTGTTTATTTAATATTTAGTTACAATATATATGCTAATATGTATTATTTTTGTATTATTATTGTTTTTTTATTGTTACATATGTCTAAATTATATTTGGTGGAAAATATGTTTACAATATATTTTGTGGGAAAGAGTATGTTGGAGGATGAGACTTAACTTTTTTGGTATGTATGTCAATTTTGTTTTAATCACAATTTTTGAATTATGTATTATTTCGTATGTTTGAATTGTAAATTTTTTTATTTTTGAATTCTGGTTTTTTTGCAAGTTTGAATTGCAGGTATAAAGTGATATATTTTAAATCGATGGCTTAAAGTCCAAAATTTTGGAGTTAAATTGTTGGATTACTAAGAAGGGGAGTGAATCAGTAATAGAGCAATTTAATCCTTTTTAACCATACAATCCAAGTGGTATATCAATGAAGCATTATCATCCAACAACTGCAGAGTAAATAAGAAAATGAACAAATGAACAAACATACACATACATAGTACACCAGTGTTTTACGTGGAAACCCAAATCGGGAGAAAACCATAGAATGTTTTTTCTTATATGTCTTAAAGAATTGCATTCGTTGGAAGCACCAACTTCCTTTGTTTTCCAGCTGCAACTGGAAGGAGGCTCCAACCGCCTAGTTTCTCAGGCTACAATCTGAGGGAAGCTACAACTCTTCAATTCTCTAGCTACAACTAGAAGGAAGCTACAACCCCCGATGTTCTCCAGTTACAACTGGAAGGTGGCTACAACCACTTGACCTTGCCCCGTCCTGCCACCCTGAAGTAGAAGTAGAATGATGGAACCACTGTCAACCTGTCACTGTGAGATATACCATTGTAAACCTGTGCCAATAAATCTGAACCATGCATCAACCATGCATCAACCTGTACCCCAACCTGTAATCAACCTGTACCATAAACAAGTGCATCAACCATGCACCAACCTGTACCAAATAACTTGTAATCAACCTATACCATAAACAAGTGCATCCAACCATGTACCAAGTATGTACCAATCATGTGTCAACTACTCATCAACAATGACTCATCAATATGTACCAATATCATCAACTATACACCTCATGTATGTGCCAACTCATCAACTACTTGTCTCAACCATGTACTCAACATGTACCTCAACCAAAATACCTCATCAATTTCATCATCTAAATCTGATTTGTAGCTCTGTAATAGACCTGGTGTATATGATCACATTTCTGCAAACATTCCTTAATTTTAACAACAAGAGACTAGCATTTTCATCAAACTTTTCTTTAGTCTCACATGCCTAGTTTTGGATTAGTCAACAACCCTAAATTGAAGTAATCATAACTTTGTACTTGTAATGTATAAAGATCTAAAAATGATACAAAATTTTCTTCAGTGTGTTTTATGCAATTCCTCCAAATGTCACTACTTGGAACCTCTCAGAAAAGGAGTTATAACAAAAATGACATACCTTGCTGAATTCTGGCTTATTCTAGAGAGTGACCTTGTAGAGCATGCCCCACACAAAATATTTGTTTAAATGATCTAAAACTATTAAAAAACATACTATAGATTGTACCTTAACCAACACATTTGGTTTCACTAAATTGGGATCTGTTATGAATAAGTTATGACATTTTTACCCGAAACACATGTTTTTGACTAGTTTCAGGACTAGCCACAAACCCTATTTTCCACGGAGTGTAACTCCAAAAATTCAACGACCCACAAGCTTAATTTTTTACCAAATATACTTGGATATGTTTTCTCAATGGAATAACAATTTCACGGTCTGAATCAATATAGAAAAAAACTTATAGCGAAAATGGTGAGATGACCTGTAAATAACATACCTTAGAAAACACCATCAAAAGAATTTATCCTTCTTTGCATTTTGACCTTCTTTTCTTCGTCTTTCCTTAGAATTTTGCTTAGATATCCTTGGTTACCTTAGACACACATAGATATTCAATATTCTCAAGTGTTATTAAAATGAGAGAGCCTTGCCTCTTATTTATACTCTCCAAGTAGCTTCCTTAAAAACATCTTCTAGGTTAACCCACTTTTAATTTCTCCATTAAATTTATTATTTAAATAATTTATTTGTTTTTCACTTTGAATTATAGTACACTCATCACTTTATTTTATTATTTACCTTTTAAAATCCCTTAAACCACTTTGACTACTTTGACCTTTTGGGGCTTCTAGATGACATGTGAGGGTCCTCCAACTTCGTAAGGCCATAAATCTCAAATCATGAGGAGTTATGTGACGTTCCACATACCACTAGAAATGGCATGACATGTACTATCCATATAGAATAGTATTGTCTGAAAATATATCATAACTCATACCATTACCCATCAAACAAACTTGGGTCCATTACCCAAACCGTTGTGTTGTGGGACTTTCTTCAAGTGTTGACATCAATGGCAACCAACCTTAATCAACATACATGTCTTAGTTTTTGTTATCATCCTAAAATGGATGTGGAACTTATGTATTTTACAATGTAACTATTCAGACTTTGATTATAATATATATATATATATATATATATATCATAATTTTGGAATTCAAAATAACAATTTATTGTCTTATATTTGATTTCTCAAAGTTAATGGAAAAAAAAGTGGAAAAGTTAACTAGTAATGAACTAATGTTTTGTATATTCTCCTTTTTACTAATGTTTTGTATTAAATTAAGAATCAAACTCTTAAATACGTTTCTGCTATGTATTAATTTAAATGTTTCATTTTATGTTCACTATGGACAGATCAAAAATATGATTCTATTGACATATCCTCAAATCATTTTGGTAGAATAATTTTAGCAAATTAATTTTATATTAAAAGATTTTTTTTTCTAGTTACTAATAACCCTGTTGGTTACATAGATGCACTTAACCAATACAAAAAATCTAAATGAAATATAGACATATGAGATTTTCTAAATAAATTGTTTATATAGATGCACTTAACTAATAAAAAAAACTAAAGAAAAAACTAAAAGAAAGATAGGCATATGAGATCATAGATGCACTTAACTAATAAAAAAACTAAAGGAAAAACTAAAGGAATGATAGACATATGAGATCTGCTAAATAAATTGGTTACATAGATGCAATTAACTAATAAAAAAAACTAAAGGAAAGATAGGCATATGAGATCTGTTAAATAAATTGGTTACATAGATGCACTTAACTAATAAAAAAAAACTAAAGGAAAGATAGACATATGGGATGTTAAATAAATTGGTTACATAGATGCACTTAACTAATAAAAAAAAACTAAAGGAAAGATAGGCATGTGAGATCTGCTAAATAAATGAAAAGAAAAAATTAAAGTGAAATAATACAAGAATGTGTTGTTATTTATCTATTTAAGAATATGCAAAGTCAATAATACAAGAATATGTTGTTTTTTATATATTTAAGAATATGCAAACTCAATAGATGGACAAGAAAAAAGTGAACTGCGAAACATACAAGATTGTATCATTGCATATCTATTTAAGAATATATAATAGTAGACAACATGTTAAACCATGATAAACTTATTTGAGAATATATGGTAGTAGAAAACACTTTAAACCATGCAAAGCCTATGTTGGTATGAATTCCACTAAAAGGAAGAAATTTTCATGATGTACCAATTTCCTTTCAGAAAACTTGTGTTTGATTTTGGAAGAAGGTAACCAATGTGGAATTCAAAGGAGGAGGTATGCATTCAAGCATTGTGTTTCAGACATGCCAAGGAACAACACATACCCCTTGTACAAATCAGATAACATGTATGAAAGGGAATTACATTAGGAAAATGATTTGCAGGCTATGGTTTAGTACTATTCACATAAACCCACATTTTTGTAAGGGTCTTCACTTGACTTTAGACAAGGTTGTATGAATTTTCTTAACTTTGTTAGATAAGAGATCTATTAATTACAATTTGATTCACTTGACTTTAGGCAAGGTTGTATTAATTTCCTTCATTTTGTTAGAGAAAAGATCTATTAATTACAATTTAATTCTAATGATTAACACTTCTAAATACGTTTACATAAAAATCAACTTAATTATTAAAATGAAGATTCTAAATAATTTCGAATTTTAAATGTAAATCAACTTAATAATTAAAATGGCGATATTGGTATATATATGATATTACTAGTAAAGTGTTATTACAACAAGTGGAAGAGATGTTTAAATTGTTTTTTGTTGTTAGAATATTAATTTAAAAAATGAAAAAAAAAATTACCACTTAAAGAAGTCAATGCTCTCAAATCTAGGGTAGAAGAGATATTCAACTCTTCTTTGATTGATGCAATAGTAATAAAAATAAAATTCTCAAGATAGAAGATATATCCAAATTAATTATGATATACAATAAAATCTTGAGATAGAAGAGATGTTCAACTCTTTTTTGGTTTGTATGAGAATGATAAAATAAAATGTTAAAAATAATGTGACAATAAAATAAAATCTTAAAATGGAAGATATGATCAACTCTTCTTTAATTTTATCATGTAGTCATTAAAAAAATGCTAAATTTAGAAGAGATATTCACCTCAAAGTTCATATACCCTTAGCAAAATAAAATCTCAAAATGAAAGAGATGTTTTTAACTTTTCTTTAATTTTGAGAACAATAATTAAAAAAAAACATTCAAAATAAAAGAGATGTTCAATTCAACTTTAATTTATATAATGCTCGTAAAATAAAATAAAAATTTGAATGAGTTAAAATTTGAAACAAGATATTATTACAATAGAAAATATAAAATATGTTTAACTTTTTTTTTAAATAATGCAATATTATTAAAATAAAATGGAAAAAAATACTATTGAAAAAAGCAAGTGTTCAATTGAAATGATGTTTAACAATTTTTTAGTTTAA
Source organism: Picea engelmannii (assembly GCA_009831015.1). Lineage (NCBI taxonomy): Eukaryota > Viridiplantae > Streptophyta > Pinopsida > Pinales > Pinaceae > Picea > Picea engelmannii. The sequence goes on along the minus strand of ML777901.1, from coordinate 540,613 downwards.
AATAAAATTCTCACAATACAAGAGGTACACAACTCAATTTTTATTAGTGTAATGCTGATAAAATAATTTTGATTGGTGTAATGGTTGAAAAACACAAACAAAATATGGTTGAACCATATTTTATCTGTGTTTTTTAAGAATGATCTGAATTTTTTTATACATACCCTTTTTATAAATATCCTATTTGGAAATATGGTTGAAAATAGTCAAAAGAAGTCATCAAATTCTGGAATGTACTTTCAATGAAAAATAAAAAATTCAGGAATGTGCATGTGCCACTTATTTAAAAACATCGTAATGGTATTCCATCTTCAATTATTCATTCATGATCGACTTTGGACATTTTCCATTTTCTAACTTCTTTTTTTTTATTGAACTTCTATTAACTTTATGTGCGTTGCACATACCAAATGACTAAATTGACAACTTGAGACATCTGACTAGTAGTATTGAAAGTGAACATGAATATCAGTTTGATGGGTTTCTTGAAAAAAATATCCTTTCAATACAATGGATCTTCTTTCATATATAAAACCGTTATCATCAAAATATTCTAATAGCCTCATCTTTTGTTATGTGCATCGCATCAAATAATATTTCACGTTTTTAGTGTTGTTTGCAGGTGAAACCATGGAAAAAACATCTCCTGCAAATAATTGGATATATTGGACAACAAATAGTTCGTGTCATATTATCACACAAGTACATCTACAAGTTATTTTACAAAATTTACACATAAAAATTACCTTCTCTAACAATATCAGAAACTCTATCTCCATCAACTGACACTATAGTTTCATTTGATTCCATCTTCTCTAAGCTTGCAAGTGGCATTTTCCCTTTTACATTGAGTTCGGTATGTCTCCAAGCTTTAACATATCATACAAGCTCATTTTTGCAAATATCTATTGATTATGTGTCCTCTATGCAAACTGAACAAAAAAAAGACTCATTTCTTCTATCAAATGCAAACACATTTTGAAAACGTTTTGTTTTAACTGAATGTATTTTTCATGTCCCAGGTATTGTACTAGCGTCATATGAGATTGATGTATTTACATCTTGGAATCCAACATACCCAAAAAACCTCCACAAGACAATAACTTGTTAACTTGAAATCTCTCAAGAAAATGATTGAAGTTTGAATAGAAATTTGAACACATTCAAATAAAAATATCATGTGTACATGTGTAACATTTGTATATAGACACACCTGCGCACATCCCTTAATGGATTATATTCATGGCTTAGTGCGATTTTGTACCATTCAACAAATTGTTCAGTTGATTCAAATCGATCTGTATGAGGGTTCATATGATACCTTCGAAGTGCTCGTGTTATACCTGCCACTGCACCATCGTGCTCTCCTTTTCCGTCACCAATCTCAAAAAAATTCCAAGAATGTGTAATGTTTAATTTTTTATGAAGTTGACATAACCAATAGAATGATCGTGAATATTTGAACTGACCCGCACACCCATCTGACCATATACAATGTCAATTGAATTTGATTTCGTGTTATTTCAATGAATCATAAAATTTATCAAAACAATGTTGTACATAATGTGTGTCGTGTGCTCAATCATCACTTATATAAAAGTGATGTTTTTAATAACATGTCGATTGTCATTGGTGCTTTCTATGTTATCAAGACTCCATTGAGCATGTCTATATATAATGTGGACAAATATCGTGACTTGATCTAAATGATAATATTCACTCTGTATTTCTTTTTGTGCAGCGAATGTGTAATTCTCTGCAAAATCAACTACAGACAAAATTGTCCCTGGTGGAAACACTTCACGAGATTGTTTGAATTGTAGATCTTTCCATCGAGCTCTATGTGAATGCTTGGTGTATTTATAGATTTCTTCCTTAAACTTCTTCAAAAATTCTATCACATAGATTTTATTTACCTTCAAATCAATTCTTTTGGAAATAACATTTGAAGAATGTGGAGCCATGTTGTTGATATATTCATATCTCTTCCAATTGACTCTTATATTAGAAAATGATTGATAATTCATATCAATATGATACTTTGAATGAAACAAACTTATATTTACACAACGATCACATTTATTTCCACCAACACATTTGTTTTTGTAAAATAAATCATCATCTTCTCTTTCATATAGAATTTTAGATATAAAAACACGGAATGTGGAAGGAGGAGGTGAAACTGGACATAAAGTTTTACCAAAATCCAAAAAAGTGTCGTAATACAACTCAAATTCCACATGATAATGACAACAAAAAGTGTCACGAACAGTGATGGGCCTAACAAACCATGGTTTTTGTTGCAAAAATGTATTGATAGAAATTTTAACTTCTTTGTGCTCTTCTTTGAACTTATTGAACAATTATGTTTGTGTCATTGGCAATATATGTTTTGTATGTTCTTCATATTGTTTTTATGTTATTCTTCGTCGCAACACATCCCTTGTATGTGGTGAAACACGAGATTCTTCCAACCAACAATTACGGGCCAATTCTTTAACATTTTCTGCAAGTCTATCTTTGTAGGGATGTCTAGAAATCACTATCCAACAAGTGAGTTCGTCATTTGCATATTTTTGCAATCGAAATTTTCTATGTTTGCACAATGTTTTTCTTGACGTTCCCATCATTTTTTTATTTTTTTTTGTAAGTAAGAAAATTGTATTAAGTTAAGTGCCTGCAATGGCTAAAACAGGGTTCCAAAATTACACAAAAAATATTCAGCTTGAGTTGCTGGACTGCCCCAACAGAGGGGAAACCAGTCCAGTCATCCTCCGAGT
>ML777901.1:504749-514905 GCA_009831015.1 Picea engelmannii | reverse complement strand
GCTCGTAAAATAAAATAAAAATCTGAATGAGTTAAAATTTGAAACAAGATATTATTACAATAGAAAATATAAAATATGTTTAACTTTTTTTAAAAGTAATGCAATATTATTAAAATAAAATGGAAAAAAATACTATTGAAAAAAGCAAGTGTTCAATGGAAATGATGTTTAACAATTTTTTAGTTTAAAATAAAATTCTCACAATACAAGAGGTACACAACTCAATTTTGATTGGTGTAATGCTCATAAAATGATTTTGATTGGTGTAATGGTTGAAAAACACAGACAAAATATGGTTGAACCATATTTTATCTATGTTTTTTTAAAAATGATCTGGAGTTTTTTATACATACCCTTTTTATAAATATCCTATTTGGAAATATGGGTGAAAATAGTCAAAACAAGTCATCAAATTCTGGAATGTACTTTCAATGAAAAATAAAAAATTCAGGAATGTACATGTGCCACTTGTTTAAAAACATCGTAATGGTATTCCATCTTCAATTATTCATTCATGATTGACTTTGGACATTTTCCATTTTCTAACTTTTTTTTATTTTATTGAACTTCTATTAACTTTATGCGTGTTGCACATACCAAATGACTATATTGACAACTTGTGACATCTGACTGATAGTACTGAAAGTGAACATGAATATCGGTTTGATGGGTTTCTTGAAAAAAGTATCATTTCAATACAATGGATCCTCTTTCATATATAAAACCGTTATCATCAAAATCTTCTAATAGCCTCATCTTTTGTTATGTGCATCGCATCAAATAATATTTCACGTTTTCAGTGTTGTTTGCAAGTGAAACCATGGAAAAAACATCTCCTGCAAATAATTGGATATATTGGACAACAAATAGTTCGTGTCATATTATCACACAAGTACATATACAAGTTATTTTAAAAAAATTACACATAAAAATTACCTTCTCTAACAAGATCAGAAACTCTATCGCCATCAACTGACACTATAGTTTCATTTGATTCCATCTTCTCTAAGCTTGCAAGTGGCATTTTTCCTTTTACATTAAGTTCGGTATGTCTCCAAGCTTTAACATATCATGCAAGCTCATTTTCGCAAATATCTATGGATTATGTGTCCTCTATGCAAATTGAACAAAAACAAGACTCATTTCTTCTATCAAATGCAAACACATTTTGAAAACATTTTGTTTTAACTGAATGTATTTTTCATGTCCCAGGTATTGTACTGGCGTCTCATATGAGATTGATGTATTTACATCTTGGATTCCAACATACCAAAAAAACCTCCACAAGACAATAACTTGTTAACTTGAAATCTCTCAAGAAAATGATTGAAGTTTGAATACAAATTTGAATACGTTCAAATAAAAATATCATGTGTACATGTGTAACATTTATATATAGACACACATGTGCACATCCCTTAATGGATTATATTCATGGCTTAGCACGATTTTGTACCATTCAACAAATTGTTCAATGGATTCAAATCGATCGGTATGAGGGTTCATATGATACCTTCAAAGTGCTCGTGTTATACATGCCCCTGCACCGTCGTGCTCTACTTTTCCATCACCAATCTCAAAAAATTCCAAGAATGTGTAATGTTTAACTTTTTATAAACTTGACATAACCAATAGAATGATCGTGAATATTTGAACTGACCCGCACACCCATCTGACCATATACAATGTCGATTGAATTTGATTTCATGTTATTTCAATGAATCATAAAATTTATCAAACGAATGTTGTACATAATGTGTGTCTTGTGCTTGATCATCACTTATATAAAAGTGATATTTTTTAATAACATGTTGATTGCCATTGGTGTTTTCTATGTTATCAAGAGTTCATTGAGCATGTCTATATATAATGTGGACAAATATCGTGACTTGATCTGAATGATAATATTCACTTTGTATTTCCTTTTGTGAAGCGAATGTGTAATTCTCTGCAAAATCAACTACAGACAAAATTGTCCCTAGTGGAAACACTTCACGAGATTGTTTGAACTGTAGATCTTGCCATCGAGCTCTATGTGAATACTTGGTGTATTTATAGATTTCTTCCTTAAACTTCTTCAAAAATTCTATCACACAGATTTTATCTACCTTCAAATCAATTCTTTTGGAAATAACATTTGAAGAATGTGGAGCCACGTCACTGATATATTCATATCTCTTCCAATTGACTCTTATATTAGAAAATGATTGATAATTCATATCAATATGATACGTTGAATGAAACAAACTTATATTTACACAACGATCACATTTATTTCCACCAACACATTTGTTTTTGTAAAATAAATCATCACCTTCTCTTTCACATAGAATTTTAGATATAAAAACACGGAATGTGGAAGGAGGAGGTGAAACTGGCCATAAAGTTTTACCAAAATCCAAAAAAGTGTCGTAATACAAATCAAATTCCACATGATAACGACAACAAAAAGTGTCACGAATAGTGATGGGTCTAACAAACCATGGTTTTTGTTGCAAAAATGTATTGATCGAAATTTTAATTTCTTTGTGCTCTTCTTTGAACTTATTGAACACTTATATTTGTGTCACTGGCAATATATGTTTTGGATGTTCTTCATATTGTTTTTATGATATTCTTCGTCGCAACACATCCCTTGTATGTGGTGAAACACGAGATTCTTCCAACCAACAATTACGGGCCAATTCTTTAACATTTTATGCAAGTCTATCTTTGTAGGGATGTCTAGAAATCACTATCCAACAAGCGAGTTCATCATTTGCATCTATTTGCATTCGAAATTTTCTATGTTTGCACAATGTTTTTCTTGACATTTTCATCATTTTTGCCATGTGTCTTGTCAAACAATATTTTATATTGCTAGATGAAACAACTGTTGTTTGTATCACTCTACGCGCAACATAGACATCTTCTTTTAGAGATTTTCCAAAAGATTTTAATACACTAGTTATATTGTTAAAGACATTTTGTTTCACCTTTGTATCCTTTGTCGACTTTTGAATACCCAATAATGATGTGGCTTCTTTTAACTTTCTTGACTTCATTAGACAGAGTAAAAGTTGATCTTGTACTGTTACTGATTCATCTCTGAAAAATGTATTATACATATTCTTAGTTCGATATCTTATATAATGCTTAGCTTTTTTCTTCCCAAATTTGTCATTATCAACATTTTCTAATATTTCATCATCAATGTTGATAGATTCTTCTGCATATTTCAATTTAAAGTTTATATTAAAAAACATAACCCGAACACAAATTCACTAAACTATATATACTTGAGTGTTCATCTTGTATTATCTAAATTTATGTACATATCTATAGCTGATTCATCTTCTGCTTTAATTTTGGTTTCAACGTCTTTTGATTCAATTTTAGTTTCAATGCCTTATGCTTCAATTTTGGTTTCAACATCTTCTTCGACATTATGAGACAAATCTATTTATGTTTTTTTAAAAACATCAAATTGTAATTACAATCAATTATATTATTTAAAATATTTTAAATTTGAATTCTATACTTTGAATTTTGTACTTTCTAAATATTGTCCCAATGTGTGTCGTGTGCTCGATCATCATATGTGCATGCATACCTGGTTGAACTTCTTCTTGTTGAAAATCTCTATTGACATTATCATCGTTTCTTTCTTCAATATTTGCACGTTCTCGTTTCTTTCCCCAATAATGCTCTTTCCTTTGTTCATTTTGGCGAGTTTCATCTCGAGTGCGATCAAATTTTCTCTTGCACAAACGTTTGTTTCCCATGAATTTTATAGTTATCTATAAAATATATGTTCAACAAAGACTTCACCTTGAAAAAATGCTCAACATTTATCTTTCAACATATAAATTGTTATTCCAATAAAAACTTGAACAAACATCAATTACCTTATTCAACAAAAACCAGAAAGATGATTGGAAACTTTGTTTAGGTTCTCCAAAAAACCATCATGTATCGATATCAATCCTCCGATTAAGCCTATGGAACAGAGGGAAGAAATAAAGAAAGAAAAGAATATAGTTGCAAACAGTAATACAAATTCTTTGAAATCCCTATCTCCGAGCTCATATATATCCGTCCATCCGATGAATTGTGTTAAATGTATTCGTTCGAAGGGGTATTTATATGATTTGGCACGAAATGAAACGATGCGATGTGTCTTTTCATTTTTTGCGACCGAAAAAATTCTCTCAACACACTTTCGGCCGTGTTATCCCCACTTTTAAGGGATAACTAGGAGATCATGTCTTGAGGCCCACAGTTCCTAGACATGGAGTACCAAGAGCAGGATTGACCTGAGCATGGCCTTGGAGGGCCCTGCCTTTTCTTCACTCATCGTTTTTTGTCTTGTCAGCAACAACAACATCCATCACCATCGGCTTGATCATGTATCAAAAGAGGTTCTTGCTCCATGAGGTAATTGGTCCAGGTATCATGGTATGTGTCACTTTTGAGCATTAAAACCTTTAAATATGTGCATTTGATTCCTTTTATCTCTAACATCTGCTTGCATATTACATCAAACCACTTGACCATGCTTGGAGAAATTGAGAGGGTGCCCTAGAAAGCCTATGCCCATAGGTATTGGTTTGCCACTGAGGGGATTTATGAAAAGCCATCGTCCACTCCCATCATAGCACCATTGTTTCATCTTATCTCCCACTCATTTATCCCATTCCCCTTGTCCGGGAATTGGGTTGACCTATTTGTAGTATTTCACCTTATCTTGTGGGAAGAAGGGGCTAAAGGCCCAGAAGGTAAAAGAAATTGGTAAAAGACAAAAGCCCAGAAATAAAACCTCAAGATGCTTCACCCAGGGATCCCCGAGAAGGTAGTAAAAAGCCTCTCAGCAAGAAACAAGAAGGACTCAGAAAATAACAAAACAAGACATACTCAAAGGATAGGGGGTCTCATCACAAGCCATCCTATTAGGTCCATGGGTACCTAACAATATGACATTGCCACCATCTGGTTACCACGTTAGGGTAGTGACCTTTGGTTGCATGGCAAAGGGAAAGGGGGTCTCATCATGAGCCAGCCTTCTCATCTCTGTGAAAGCACTTGTGAGTAACACTATCAGCTATGGTCAACATGCTAAGGAAGTGTCCCCTGGTTAGTTCTTGAATTAAAATAAAAACAAGAAGAAAAGCAAAAAAAAAGAATAAAGCAAGAAAAAGAATAAAGGAAAGAATGGGCTTGGAAAAAATGCATCCATGACAGGTACAGCTCGCCTTCTACAAGGGCACCCACATGTAACATTTATGCATCCTTAGCCCTCACTGCACCCACATGTTTGGACATCCCCTAGCCACATCCCCTCACTTACATGGTTTGGATGAGATCTTCCTGGAAACTTTCCTTTTCTTGTGGACACTATCCCAATAGGATGCCTTGTCCTTTTCTCCAATCTTGTATTGTAGGTTTTTGTAATGTATTTGAGCTATTGACTGATGTACTAGGGGTTTTATGCATATGTTTAATAATATTGATAATTATATGTGATTGACATTGCTATGATCCCTGTCACTGATTATCCCATGGAGGGCATATCTTTTGATGTGCAGGACCATGCTCGATGGATAGGTACCATTTGGACCGGTACACATGGGAAGATGACCAGTTCGGACCTCCATGGGGTTGAAGAGCACACCATATGGATGTTGATGCCCCATCAGGGGGCATAGACATGACATAGCTTGATCATGGGTTTTTCACCTGAGAGGAAGAGGACGTTCCACTAGAGACACTTCGACAGGACTAGACCTAGGGGGAATGGCCCCTTTTCAGTGGAATGCTAGCCTTGGAAGGCTTAGGATGTCCCCATATTCACCATGATGTCATCCAGCTTCATGGATGCTTTTGGAGGCAGACTGGGCAGCAGTGACATGTGTGGGATGTTGGAGAGGCCCCTGGGGGGCTAACGTTTTGCTCTTGGATATTCCATTTTCCCTAGAAATGGATAGTGCCTCCTTTGAAGGGGATTTTACTCTCTTTTCTACTTAATTAGGATTTTTACTTAGCATTTAATGTAAAAACAACATGATTTTAACATTATGGCCCTGTCGGCCTTTTTATGACCTAAAAAGTAAAATTAGGTCATTGATACACTATATATTGAGGGTTTGGACTCTCATTTTATCATCATCTTTCACTCACCACTTGGTGAGGTATGAAATTGCGCCCTAATTTAGGGTTCTGGTTGATTTAGAGAGGTGCATTTGTGGAAGGAAGATTCGCTTGGCATTTTTTAGCATTTTTCTTGATGGAAGGTGTTACAACTAGGGTTTGTTATGATGTTTCTCGGTGAAATGTAAGTGAAACTCTGCAAAACATTTTAATTGAATGGTTGTATTGTTATTACCTTCATTTATTATTATAAATTTTCCCCATAAACCCTAGGTAAAAAGCACACATAATTGTTCCTTGTCTCATGTCCTCGTCAAGATTTCTAGCCATTTTGTTTGTTGAAGTGAGATAGAGCCTTGCCATAGCAACAATCTACTCTTTCATGCTGAAGAGGATTGAGCCTAGCCTTAGCTACACTCATTTTTCCCCTCTTCATATGCTAGCCGTACTTTCTAGAGCTCAATAAGGAGGAGACGTCCCAGGCTTAGGTTATCTACACTTATGGTCGTTTTCTTCTAAGGTTTGATGATAGAGCCTTGTTGTAGCAACACTCTCCCTCATTTGACTCTCCTGTCTTGACTTTATCCTTCTTGCTAGTTGTTTTTCCATCTAAGGAAGGAGGAGAGAGCAAAAGGTCTTGTCATAGCAACACCAGAGTGAGCCTCTCTCCCCTAGGATTTTGTCTTTGAGGCCCTACCATAGCATCACTTCAGAGTTCTTCCCTCCAGTCCTTAGTCATCCTCCTTCAACTCCTGCATCCTTCATTATTAACTACATTTAACCCTAAAGGAAATTATCTAAGACCTCAAACATTGAGGTAGAACTTGATCTAAACACTTTCAATAGCTTTGAATTGAAACCTTAACTACACTAACCCTAGCTCTAGCTAACCCTACTAACCCTAAGTTGTTGACGTCATTATTGAATAGTTCATCTTTATTGTAGCAACATTTTACTTATTGATCAATTGAATGGTAGTTAAAGGCATTAATTGAGTAAAGAGTTGGTTTATTACATTGAATTCCACATCATTCTAATAATTATTGATGAAGTGATATGATTTTTAGTGCTATTGATAAACATTGACTTCGTCAATGCTTATATTGAATATCATATAGTCTTATATATATATGAAGTACTAACCAAGGTTGCACGTATCAGTTTCCTTGTTGTGTTGTCTCAAGCAGGTGCTTTTCTTTTCTTCAGTTATACCTTATTATTGGTTGTTTAGCCGAGACTATCTAATTGGCGGTGATCTGTGAAAGGGGGAAATTCTCCTTATCCTATTATCCTTTGCCCTTTCAAAACCCTAGGTCACTGGGGACGTCTCCCCTGGGACCATCTCCCTAAAGAGAAAGAACCTTCCCATCGTGGTGAAATTGCGTGGGATAGGTTCTTGTTACGCCAGTTTGGCCCTCTACCTTATAGCCCTTTATCCTAGCTACAAATTGTGCGATAACATTTTGGCTCCATTGCTGGGGAACACTGAGTCAATTCTCCTCAGACGAAAAATATTTTTGGTAAGCCTTGCCTGAGAGCCTTATCTTACAATCTTACCTGGCGACTCCACTAGGGTGTTTTCCCTATTTCTTTGATAGTTTCAAGAAAACTATTTGGCGACTCCACTGATGACGAAGCCAACTATGACTTCACAATGGGATCCAGGGAACTACAAACCTTTGGACATGAGTAAAATACTGGGATATCCCAGATGAATGCCCCCCTTTTATAAAAATTGGCTCCCTAGCTTTGCTGACATCGATGGAGAAAGTCCTGATTATCACATGAGAAAATTTTGGGCTTTCTTTCAATACCGCCCTATCAGTGATGAGGCTGAAGATTTGGTGATGAAACTCTTCTCTGCCTCTCTGCATGGATAGGCTAGAAGATGGTATGATAATCTTCCAGCTGCCAACATCACATCTATGAACCATTTTGAAGAAATCTTCCTTGCAAGGTGGGTTATGAAATTGGAAGATATGCAATCATTGTTGAAAGGTCTTGAATGCATAAAACAAACATAGGATGATATCGTCAGAGTTTTCAGGGTTAGGTTCCATAGGTTGCTTTACTAGATTCCTGAAGGCCATCGTCCTAAAGACAAGTACCTCTTTAATCTCTATGCTAATGGACTTCAGGGGAATTTGAGCTTCCTCCTAAATAAAAAGAATCCAAAAACACTTGTAGAAGATCACAACATGGCCATTCAAATCGAAAAGAATCTCTCCTTATCCAGAACCAATGACCATACCATGGACACTCTTAGCTTGATAAAACTAGTTTCCCTTGAAACCTTTGCTGAAGATCCACAAGAGAGAAGGGAACAAGTTTTTGACCAGCAGAATGAGGACATGATTAAGGAGAAAGAACCTAAGCAAGATGATGAAGTATCAACCTGCACTCCTCCTTCTGATAAGGCCATCCAAGAGCATGTTTCTCCTTCACAACAGAACGATAATGAGGTTAGTTGTTTCCCTTTTCAGGATACCGACGACACCTTGTTTCTTGATTCAAAAAATGAAGGAGAAATGAAAGCCTTAAACAAAATGGATATTCCTTGATGTACAATCGAAGACAAAGAAGCAATCAATGAGGATGAAACAATAACACATGATGAAAACACCAAATTCCTCAAAGCCCCTGCACAAGAAGAAACAGTAATTTTCCCTTCTCCCCTAGTTTTTTATGATGCTTTACTTTATGATGAAGGAAATGAGGAGGAGGAGAATGAATTTTCAAATATTTCAAACCTTGAATGTTATGACACGGATAGTGACATTGTTTATAACATTGAAGAGTTCATACATGTTGGGAGACATAGCTGGCATATAGTTGGTTATGGCTTGGATCCCATCTATGACACTGAGAGTCATTTCAAAGTGTTGCCCTTGCAATTATCACAACAGATTACTTTTGTCCAGTGGCAACAAGGAGATGAGATTTTTACCCGTACTTTTTGAAAAACCAAGGATGACCTAGTACCTTGTTTTCTTGATGATTTTCAGTCTTACCTTGAGATTTTTTATGAGTACCCTTCTGAGCACTTGGATTCTCTCCATGAATATGATTACCAACCACCATTGTGATCGGATTTTGATACAAGTAAAAACATTATTTGCCTAAAGAAGGATTCTAATGACTTCTCACTCCAACCACCTATTATTACTTTACCTTGCTTTTCCGTTAAAGGTGTAGTTGGGAAGTATATTTTTTATGTTGAGTTTCCTCTTAGGCAAACTCTAGACTCCAAGGGTTGGTTGGATACTACAAGTTTGACTCTTTTATCTCAGTTTTTCAACTTTCCCTTGATAGTTTTCCAGTCGTCTACTAGATCTTTGTCGATCCTTTCCTTGACTTTAGAGCATGAGGATTTCCTAACTAGCCAGCTTGCAGGCCCTTTGAGTCATTTTTCTAAACCTTAGACTTTTCATGACCCTTTCTTGGAGTGGATCGAATACCTTCCTCAGAGATTAACTTGGCGGGATTTTATCCCTCCCACCTATCTCCATGAGTTAGACTTTGAGATTTCCAATGATATGATATATATTCTAACCCATGACATTTTTGTGCTTGATTTATCACTATTTTGTTTTATGATGAAGCACAAAGGCAGGTATCGAGGAACATTTTTGGATTGGCTCCACTGGCTGTTTGACTACACCAAACGTTCCAGCCAACATGTAAGTATAGGTACGAAGTTTTCTTTCATCGTTTTACTCATTGATTGCTTTATTTTAGTATATATAGCTATGTATACTGGAGTGGCATTACCACCCCAATTTTGTTACTAATACTTCTATCAAGATTGAGTAGGTATGCAGCTTATGCCAGAGATGCTAAGATTTTCATGCGCTCTATGGTGAGCACATGTCCCCAAGTTGGAGCCAGATGTTATCCCCACTTTTTAGGGATAACTAGGAGATCATGTCTTGTTAAGGTCCTAACCCGCACATAGGTATATCAATGTATTCGGATGTAATAAAGGTCAATATTAATAATACCTTTCAATAAAATAGAATAAGGCGGATGT
>ML777901.1:444888-458763 GCA_009831015.1 Picea engelmannii | reverse complement strand
CTCTTTACCCCCCTCTTTGTCTTCCTCTCTCTCCTTCTCACACTCACATACTCTCTCTCTACTCCACTCTCTCTACCCTCCCTCTTTGTCTTCCTCTCTCTCTCTCTCACTCTCACACATTAGAAAGTTTGGTACATCACAAGGAAAGGGATGAAAAGGCAAGGGATGGCCTTGACCTAGACGAGGAAAGACATAGACATAGACCTAGACATGGAAAAGCATGGAAAGACCTAGACCTAGACCTAGACATTGAAAGACCTAAGCATGGAAAGGCATGGAAAGACCTATACATATACCTAGACCATGACCTACACCTAGACCTAGACCTAGACATGGAAATACCTAGACCTAGAACTAGACATGGAAAGCATTAAACCTATACATATCCCTAGATCAATACATAGACCATGACCTCAACCATGACCATGACCTAAACCATGACCATGACCATGACCATGACCTAGACCATTGTAAAGGGTGTACTAGAATGGAATGGATAGCCATATATCATAGCTAAGTTGGTACCTAAATGGAATGGATAGACATATATCAATTGCAAGATTAGCTTAATTTATTTGTATAAATAATGTTCACAAAATATTCTCATCTAATAAATCATAGTGCCCAAAATAAGGATACCCACCATGACTTGTTGATTCTCCTGTATATTTCATCATCTTTAACCTGCACAAAAATATTGATTAATATACTCACATAGAAAATATTACTTTGTAGATTACATGGAACCAAATCTTATACCTATTAGCGTCAGAAGTCACTCATGGATTGCTTGCAGGAGCAAAGCCCAACGCCCATCAGTTTTATGTCACGATTTGTTTAATGGGGTGATCGGATGGGTAAAGACTCAATAAAATCTAGCTTTAACTCAAGAAACCGGGTCTGGTATGTAGAAAGTAAGGGAGGTATTGATCCAACTTCTATCAGTAAGTGGATTAAAGGGTGGTAGATGGAAGACTTGTGAGAAGGGAGAGCAAGATTGCCTCGGCCGACAGGCCTTCGGAGGCTTGAGGGTGAAAAAATCAAAAGCCAAGATCCTCTTGTTCCAAAGCTTCAAGGAGCTGAGGGGTGACTTGACTGAATCCTTCAATTCCAAGTCGTTTCAGCGCTGAGAAAATCATAGGAACCGATTAGAAACAATGTAACTGTTACATTGATCCAACCTACATCATCCTATAACAGCTACAACTCGACTAGATCCTCCAATTCTGAGCTGTTCTAACACGGTAAACAAAGAGATGGAAAGAAGCTGACATCCATAAAGTAAGAAATCTCAAATGCCTTATACATTAACCAGAGCGACCAGCGCTTCATCAAATCTTTACAATCGAGAGATTTACTCAACCATCCATCCTTATAAAATACAAAGATTGAGTTTATATACTCAGAAAATTTTCCTAACAGCGGCGTGCTCAGTCATCCAAGGCTTCGTGTCCCTTTAGCTGAATTTGGATAGATCTTCTTCGTCAGAGGCCACCTTAACTGTGCATGTCTCCTGTATGGGGAGTAACTGAGCCATTAAGAGTTGAGTTAGCGTGTGCAGACCTCCTCTGGCTAGTCGAGGACTCGGCATGGATTCTTTAAAAAAATAAAAATGGTACACAGGACCCTCTTGAGCAGACCGCTTGCCAGACCCTCCATACCTTACACTTAATGAACGAGGAGAGGTTTCAACCACCCCCTCTCACCTTCATTTATTCCAAGCAAGAAACAGGATTGAGATAGGATCCGATGGCACCTGGAGATCATGATGGGCTTCTCTGTGGCTGAAACCCGACGCGTTTGGCCCCTCTTGCACAACTCTTTTATTTTCCGGTGATCACAGGCTGTGACCCTGCGTTTACTCTCAAAGGCACTTTTGGCATTCATGAATAGGAAGAAGTTAATCCTGGCTTATCACAATTGCGATGAGCGAAACGCTGAGATGGCTTAATTGGGTGCCACGTGTCCTCTTAGATCTGACGGTCCTGAACTCACTCGGTGATGTTGTCGGCTCGGGTCCTGGACACTCCTGGCACCTCGCACATCAGGAATATGACAGAGCTACTACCTGCGCCTCGAAATCATGATGGGCAAAATGACGAGGAGCCTAATTGTGCGCCATGTGTCTCTTGTGGATGGACGGCTGAGATTTCCCTGTGATACTGCGGGCCTGACTTTGGGCACTTTCAGATCTTTGGGGTTCGGGGTTTCGAGATGTAGAATGACATGAAACTCTCACCCTTTGAACTCCCAAATGCCGAAATGCCAACATGACTGGATCTCACGCCACGCGTCCTTTGTGATGGACGACTGCCATCCATTCCTGCACATAATATGGGTGTTATACATTGTGCTAATCTCGGCGCAACTCCTCTAACCATGATTTCCTGCAATCCGTCAATCTGATCTTATGGATGAATTTGGACCCTCGTCAATATAATTTCGCCCGCTCACTCGTTTGGAAGCTTGAAACGAGATTTTTTCGTGTTGCGCTTGGGCGCTTCTCATGCAACCTGCAGACCCGTATACTCTTGTGCCTACGACAAGAATGGTTGTTAACATTTCTGGCGCTGTTGCCGGGTCGAAGTTGAAGATTTTCCCTGGGCAGAACGACATTGAGCCTCTGATTCTGAAGGTGCATCAAACATCAGAGCCCTTCAAGATTGCTACTGTGCACCTGGTGACTCCACTGTGGCGACTTCAAGGTTTCCACATCACTATTTCAGTTGTGGCTACTGTTATCACATCTGAAAGCTGACCCTAAGAAGCTTTCTCGAGAAGGTTTTAGCAGTTGCTTTCTCAGCCCGAGAAGCTTCCTGGGGTAACAACAACG
Source organism: Picea engelmannii (assembly GCA_009831015.1). Classification (NCBI taxonomy): domain Eukaryota; kingdom Viridiplantae; phylum Streptophyta; class Pinopsida; order Pinales; family Pinaceae; genus Picea; species Picea engelmannii. The sequence continues at coordinate 455,930 of ML777901.1, read as the reverse complement.
TTAGGATCTGGCCTTTGATGGTGAACAAGGACCAGACACATTCAAAGCTGTGCATCTTTCACCTGGTGACTCCATGATTCAAGGATCGATTGGCAATTCCACTGGTTCGATATGGATAAAATCCTTGCTCGCAGGTTTGCTCCTTTTAATTTTTCTGCTATTCCTGGTTTTCCTAATGTTGTCCCCTCTCCGAATGAATGGGGTTATTATTTTCCCATATTTGGAAAATGTGAAGAGGACAACCCTGCTCAGTACCTCAGTGAGTTTCATGAACTCATGCGTTAGTGGGAGATACATCATGAGGATGTATTACTGAAGATGTTCATGTTCTCGTTAGTAGGGGATGCGCGTAAATGGTATCATTCTTTACCCCTTGCTAGCATTTCTTCACTCAATGGATTCCATGCAGCTTTCACTGCCTATTGTCAGAAGTTGTATCCCCCTAAGTTAATTTGTCATAATTTTTGTGAGGGATACCACAACTCTATAAAAGAGAAAGTTATTTTTGACGTAGGCTGTGGGGATGATCTTGATGACCTGGATCAGAACTCAGTCCTTTCTCCTCCCCATTCTTTTGCATCAGAGGTAGGTTATGAAAGTGATGAAGATCCCAGGGGGGAAGGAGATGCCCTAAGTGAGCTGATGGAGCAGGCAGTATCTCTCACTACCCAACGTGCAAAATTGGAATATGATGGCAACGAAGAGGATTTTCCAATCTTCGAGGTAGATGATCTAAGAAGCTCTTTTGAAGAGATTATCGAATATTTCTTAGATGCATTAACATCTTCCCCTAATGAGCCTGCTGTCTCAGAATTAAATGAAGAAGACATTGTGGAAGAGGATTGTTCTTTCTTCCTTCACAAGATTTCCCATGATGTATTTACATTTGGGATTGAAAGGAAGGATCGGGAGACCGTTCCCTTTTTACAAGATGGGGAAGTGCATGAAGAAGACGAGAAAGAACCAGAAGAGCAGCTGAGCGCACATTTCTTTTCCTATCCAGAGCCAGTCAACGAGAAACCACCGTGCGAGATCAGTGAGCCTACGACAGTTGTCCACTCACCTGTGCTTGTCAGAGATATTCAGCCACATGGGAACAGTTGTGTAGCAGAGGAGGCTGCCTGTCGCCAATTTTTTGAAATTCTCCACTCATTCTATGACCCTGTCAACGAATACATGGAGTGGCATGTCCTTATGCCTTGGATCCACCCTATTTCATATCAACTTCATCCTGTGAGGAGAAGTTGAAGAGTGTAGCCGTTCTGTTGTCACAGTTACATCATCTACTGGTGATCATCGACAGAAGGAAGGAGCTTCTATCCAGGAAGCTGCTTGAATGGCTATGGTGGAAGCCTGCTTTCACCTAGCCCCATGTAAAATATTTTATTAGCATTAGGACTGTATATAAATCAACTCCTTTGATCATGTAGCTTTGTTTGCTTTGCTTTACTTTTCGGCCTATATTTTCAGAAGCAGGATGTTTTGAGCTTGACTTCATAGCCCAACAGCAAGGCACTAAAGCTGCAGAATGAGTTCTTAGAGCATCAAAGGGATGACTCTATCCCCCATGGAGCCTAATGTTAACAACCATTCTTGTCTTGGGCACAAGAGTATCCGGGTCTGTAGGTTGAACGAGAAGCGCCCAAGCGCAAAACAAAAAAATCTCATTTCAAGCTTCCAAACGAGTGAGCGAGCGAAATTATATTGACGATGGTCCAGATTCATCCATAAGATCAGATCGATGGATGGCAGGAAATCATGGTTAGAGGAGTTGCACTAAGATTAGTGCAATGGATAGTGCCCATATTATGTGTAAGAATGGATGGCAGTCGTCCATCCCAAAGGACACGTGGTGCGAGATCCAATCAAGTCGGCATTTCGACATTCGGGAGTTCAAAGGGTGAGAGTTCCATGTCATTCTACATCTCGAAACCCCGAACCCCAAAGCTCCGAAAGTTCCCAAAGTCGGGTCCGCAGTATCACGGGGCAATCTCAGTCGTCCATCCACAGGAGACACCTGGCGCATGATTAGGCTCCTCGTTGTTTCGCCCATCGTGATTTTGAGGCACAGGGAGCAGCTCCATCATATTCCTGATGCATGAGGTGCCGGGAGTGTCCAGGACTCGAGCCCACAGCATCAGCGAGTGAGTTCAGGACAGTCAGATCTAAGAGGATGCGTGGTGCCCAATTAAGCCATCTCGGCATTTCGCTCATCATGATTGTGATAAGCGAGGATTAACTCCTTCCTATTCACGAATGTCGAAAGTGCCTTTGAGAGTAAATGCAGGGTCTCAGCCCGTGATCACCGAAAAATAAAAGATTTGTGCAAGAGGGGCCAAATGCGTCGGGTTTCAGTCACAGACAAGCCCATCACGATCTCCAGGTGCCATCGGATCCTATCTCAATCATGTTTCTTGCTTGGAATAAATGAAGGTGAGAGGGGGTGGTTGAAACCTCTCCTCGTTCATTAAGTGTAAGGTATGGAGGGTTTGGAAAGTGGTCTGCTTAAGAGGGTCCTGTGTACCATTTTTGTTTTTTAAAGAAGTCATGCCAAGTCCTCGACTAGCCAAAGGAGGTCTGCACATGCTAACTCAACTCTTAATGGCTAAACTACTCCCCATACAGGAGCCATGCACAGTTAAGGTGGCGTCTAACAAAGAATATCTGTCCGAATTCGTCTAAAGGGACACAAAGCCTTGGATGACTGAGCACACCACTGTTAGGCAAATTTTCTGAGTATATAAACTCAGTCTTTGTATTTTATAAGGATGGATGGTTGAGCATATCTCCCGATTGTAAAGTTTTGATGAAGCGCTGGTCACTCTGGTTAATGTATAAGGCATTTGAGATTTCTTACTTTATGGATGTCGACTTCTTTCCATCTCTTTGTTTACCGTGTTAGAACAACTTGGAATTGGAGGATCCAGTTGAGTTGTAGCTGTTATAGGATGATGTAGGTTGGATCACTGTAACAGTTGCATTGTTTCTAATCGGTTCCTGTGATTTTCTCAACGTTGAAACGACTTGGAATTGAAGGATTCAGTCGAGTCACCCCACAACTCCTTGAAGCTCTGGACCAAGAGGATCTTGGCTTCTGAGCTTTTCACCCTCAAGCCTCCGAAGGCCTGTCACCCAAGGTAGTCTTGCTCACCCTTCTCACAAGTCTTCCATCTACCACCCTTTAATCCACTTACTGACGGAAGTTGGATCAAGACCTCCCTTGCTTTCTACATACCAGGCCTAGTTTCCTGAGTTAAAGCTATATTTTCTTGAGTCTTTACCCATTCGATCACCCCATTAAACAAATCGTGACATAAAACTGATGGGCGTTGGGCTCTGCTCTTGCAAGCAATCCAAGAGTGACTTCTGACGCTAACAATACCTATTATGTTATTCTCTATCATCCTTAAGGAAATTCACGCGAGTAAAAAGCAAAATTTCTTCTATTTGTTTTAAAGAATTAAGATAATTATTTATTAACATCTGCCATGCACATACATATAATTATGTATATTTAAAAATTTAAAAATAAGTGAAGTTAATTTAAAATTTTGTTATGTATATTTTAAAGAGTTAAGATAATTATTTATTAGCATCTTCCATGCACATACATAAACATTCTAGATTTGAAACAAAAAATATTCAAAGAAAAAAAATTATACATAGAAGTTAATTAAAAGTTGGATGACTTTTAACCTTCAATCATGTATTATTTTCAGAATTAAAATTTTAAAATAAGTGGATTAAATAAATATAATATGTGAATATATATTAAATATTGTAAATTTAAGTTATTTTTAAAATTAAAATATTTAAAATAAATAAGATAAAAAAATAAATATAATAAATGTTGTTTAAGATTTTTGAATAAAAAGTGTGTAAATATTTTTGAAACTATCAAAGTTAAGAGTAAACACTTCCATCATAATTCATAAATGAAGTTAAGATATAAAATAATAAAATGAAAATATAATAAATAAAAATGCGTACAAATAATTAAATTAACTAATTATACACTAGGAATGGATCGAAGTTAAGATATAAAATAATAATATAATAAATGAAAATGAGTATAAATAATTAAATTAATTAATTATACACTAGGAATAAGTCTAATATATGAGATTAAAATAGAAAACTAAGGTAAGATGTTTTTCAATTTCTAAAGCTTCTCAAATGATAAAGAGGAATGTTAGAGTGTTGAGATCAAATAAACAGTATTTATAATATAATAAATTTCAAGATATAGTAAATATTGTAAAATAAATAAATTACATCAATACATCATGCACAATATATGAGAAGTAATCATAAGTTATTGTTGAAAGGAAGTAACAACTTCCAAGGGAGGCTACAAATTCCAATTTCAAGGGAGGGTTAAACCTCCAAAGGAAGATACAACTTCCAAGATCAAGAGAGGGTTAAACCCTCTATCCTTGCCCCTTCTTTCCACCCAAGAATATACAAAAGATAATGAACCTTTACATCACCATATCATTAATATTACCATCAACCGAATACAACCATTACACATAAATTTAGATGAGATCACCAAGATGTGCCTTCTTTAGAACTTCCTCAACTCTTTCCTTAGATCTGAAACTTTCTTCACTGATCCATATGGATATCAATGGCCATCCACCTTTTCCAAGTGGCTCAAAACAGTTTTTTGACAATTTTGACAATTTACTATTTTTAGCAGTTTTAACTTCCGGGGCCATTTTGAGGGCCTAAATGAAGGTTTTTCGGTTTAGATCTCCTAAATTATAAACAAAGCACGGTTGAGCCCCTAAAATGAATCTTCTCTATGATACCTTTCCAATGGGCTATCACACACCTAAAATGAAGATCGTATGGAAAAGTTACGACCCCGGGAAGTTGATGTACTAACTTACCCAAACAGGCCCACATGACTTTTGGCGCTTCATCTCCTAGGGTTAGGTTTTTGGATGTATAGGGTTTTTTGCATTCTTTCTTATTGTAAAAAGGCCTTCAAAGCCTCATTGTAACCTTCTCCTTGTGAATGCATTCTTCCATCACATCTCTTCTCAAAGATAAGCTGCCACCATTCCAACAAGCTTGTTTCTGCTGCATTTTACAGTTTCAACTTATTTCGTTATTGAATAGAAAACCAGTTTGATTGTATCTTTGTTATTTTGTGTTAAGCACCTATTAATAATCTGTATTCATTTCATTCTTCTCATAAAATCTGGATCAGTGGTATCAGAGCGGTCTGCTCCTTGTCGTCTTAATGCATGTCCCCAACGAGGTCGGAGTACAAAGAGTTGGGTTTCGAGCTTGTTTCTCTTGAGGATAGAAGCTTTCACATGCCCAAGTGACCTCCCATGGTAGGATAAAAGAAAGATGACGGGACAAGAGATCCTTTCAAACTATTGATTGAGGAATCCCTCACGCAAGGAACGAGATGATGGATAGTTTCACGCAAATCCTTCGACGACTATCAACAGGTGACACATCTTCTTCGAACAGAGGTGCCACCCCCTTCAAGGTACAAATAAACTTTGATATTCCTATATTTGAAGGTCAGATAGATGCAGATGTTGTAGACAAGTGGTTGAATCTACTGGAAGGGTATTTTCCTATTCATAAATTTTTGAATAGAGAAAAGATTACTTTTTGCTCTCCTCAAAGTCGTTCCCCATGTCAAAGATTGGCGGGAAACTTTTTGTGAGCAAAAGGAAACAGAGGAAACCTCATTATTTTCAGTCACGGTCACCTAGGAATCCTTCAGGGATTCTATTAAGGAACAATACTACCCTGTCAGAAGTTATGATGACCTGTATATCAAATGGACCACACTGCAGCAAGAAAGAGACCAAGCAGTGCCAGATTTCACAAATATCTTCCATACCTTGCACACCAAGTTGGGTATCAAAGATTCAGAGTGACATATGGTGCTCAAGTATCATATTTCTCTGAATAGATACATCCAAAATGAAATGGAATTTCTAGACATCTCATCCTTGGGCACAGCCTACCGATATGCCATCAAAATCAAGCAGAAGCTCAAACAAAAGACGTGACAATTTGGGCCTGGGAACCCCTCACAAAAAAAGCCAGGAAAGGGCATCCCCAACCCACCAAGAAAAGGACAGATCAAAGATGGACATTATTAGGATAGCCAGTACAAGCTGCAAGCAAAGAAGGACACCAGAAAGACAAAGAAAGATACTAGGAAGTGGTGCGACTTCCATAAGAGCCCTTGGCATAACACTGCTGATTGTCACTCAAAGAAGTCGCTGGTGGCCGAAGTGAAAGCCTCTGAATTAGTTGCAGATTATAACTCTGAGATAGAACCAGAAAGGGGAATATGGATCATTGACGCGGAACCCAGTGCCACCATTGCTACCACCAAGCTCCAACCTGGTGAACCAGATGAGCTAGAAGAAGGAGAGCGCCTCTTCCATTCATAGATGTGGGTAAAAGGCACCCCGCTGCACTTCATCATTGATAACATTAGCTAGAAGAACCTCATCTCAGTGGAGGTTGTCAGGCAGCTGGCCCTGCCAACAACGTCGCACCCACAACCCTACACCATTGGATGGCTCCACCAAGGAAGTGATCTTCACGTCAGCCAATAGTGTTGACTTCTGTATGACATCAATCCCTTCAAAGATGAGGTATTGTGTGATGTTCTTTTGGGCCAACCTTATTTATGGAAATGTCATGTTGTATATGAGTCTAGGCCTCGTAGTGTTATTATTACTTTGAACAGGAAATTGTACAAGATACACGAGGTAGTTCCACCTAGTGTTATTTCCTTGATCTCTGCTAAGTAATGCAGGAAGGTCATCTCTTAGATGGGGAAGTTTGTCTTCTTCGTGATTCACTCTAAAAAAAAGTGAAAGATCGTAGCCACATCTAGGGTCTTTGTGGCCGACCTCTCCACACAGCAGAAGCAAGTAGATAAGGTTGTGGAAGAATACTTAGATATCTTCTCCTCACCTACAGGGGTACCTCTGCACTGCCAAGTCAAGCACCCCATTGATTTGACCCTCGACGCACCATTGCCCAATGGGCTAGTCTATCATTTCTCTTTGTTAGGGAATGAGAAGATTAAGCGACAGATCCAAGAACTGCTCCACAAGGGGCACATCCGCCCCAGCTCATTACCTTGCAGGAGCCCAATCATGCTAGTACAGAAGAAAGATGGAACCTGGCAACTCTATATTGATTACCGGGCTCTAAAGAAAATGATTGTCAGAAACCAATACCTAATTCCCCGAATCGATGACCTCCTTGATCAACTCATGGGGGGAAAATACTTCAGTAAGATTGATCTGAAGTCTGGCTACCACCAGGTCCCGATAGAACATACAAATGTATGGAAGACTTCCTTCAAGTCAAAGGAAAGACTTTTTGAATGGTTGGCCATGCCCTTTGGTTTGACAAATGCTCCAACCACTTTCATGAGGATGATGGACGATATTCTGTGACCATTCACCAATACTTTTGTAGTGGTGTATTTCGATGACATTCTAATTTATAGAAAGACTTGGGTCAAACACTTGCAACATATTCAGTAGGTTCTGCACACCCTGCAGTAGCACAAGCTATACGCCAACCTGGAAAAATTCTCCTTCATCATGGACAGGGTCCATTACCTGGGCTACATAATTGATTAGCATGGTGTACATGTGGATCCAGCCAAGATCCAATTCATCTATGACTGGCTAGCCCCAACAACACTCACTTAGCTTCGAAGCTTCTTGGGACTTGATAATTTCTACCACAGGTTAGTGTTGGGTTTCTCTCATATTGCATGGACCCTCAGCCAAATAAACAGGGGTGGTGGTAAGGAAAAATTTGTGTGGGGGCGGTCCCAACAACAAGCGTTCGATGATTTGAAGAAGCGCTTGTGCTCAGCCCCAGTACTTTCACTACCAGACCTACAACATCCCTTTGAGATCGAGACAGATGCTTTAGACTATGTTGTGGGTGTTGTTCTCACTCAGCACGGCCACCCCATGGCCTATCATAGTGAGACATTGTCAGATATTTTTCATAAGTACCCTACTTACAAAAAAGAAATGTATTCCATTGTGCAAGCATGCCGCCAGTGGAGACATTACATTCTTGGGAAGGAGACATTCATCCACATTGATCATAAGCCACTATAGTTCATGCAGACACAGGGAAAATTGCAAAATGACTGCCATCAAAAGTGGTCCACATACTTGTAGCAATTCCACCTCAACATCAAGTATAAAAAAGGAAGCACCAATCGCATCGTTGATTTCCTCAGCAGACCGCTAGTCACGACACTCACCACGGTGCTAGAATCTTGCGGTCATGAGACACCTGGATGGCCCCAACTCTATGAGACAGACCCTGACTTCGCCACAACCTATCAAATGTTGGGTGCAAATGCATTTGTTGATAATTTCCATCTTCAGAATGGGTTGTTGTGTCGTTTGGGCCATATCTGTGTTCCATCAAGTGAGCAAGTGAAAATGATCTGGGAAGCCCACTACAGTCGGGTGGCAGAAAACTTCGGTGTTGAAAAGACAGTGGCGATGCTACAGAAACATTTCTACTGGCCAAAAATTTGACAAGAGGTCAACAAGTATAACAAGTCCTGCACTGCCTACACTATTTCCAAACCGACCACTAAGAAACAGGGCCTATACACCCCTCTTCCTACTCCTGACAAGCCATGGGAATCCATCTCAATGGACTACATGTCGAGCCTCCCATCCACCAAGAGAGGATATGAATGTATTTTTTTGGTTGTTGATCGCTTTTATAAGATGGAGATTATGGTTGCTTGCAAGAAGAGCATCACAACAGAGGCCACTGCCAAGCTCTTCTTTGAACGAGTCTAGGTACATTTTGGAATCCCACAAACCATTGTCTCAGATCAGGATAGTTGATTTCTCAACACATTCTGGTCGAGCCTCTGGTCACTACTGGACACCAAGCTCACCAAATCCACAACCTTCCACCCCCAGACAGATGGTCAAACCAAGGCTGTAAATTGAATGATTGTGCATATCCTTCACATGTATAATTCAAAGCACCCTTGCACATAGGATGAGAGCCTTCCCTATGTCTAATATAGCTACAACCGAGCCTTGCATAGCTCAATCGACCACAACCCCTTTCAAGTGGGGTTGGGATTCCAACCATTGGGTCCCATAGATGTTGCACTTCCCCTTGCGGTCACCTCGAATGACTCATCTCCTGCTCCAACTGAAATTGACAAAGCCACCTGGTTCATTGAGTGGATCTAGCACATTCTCCAACAGGTTCAAGATATCCTATAGAAGTCCAATGACAAGTACAAACAACTCCATGATCAACATCGGGTGCTGCACAAGTTTCAGGTGGGCGACAAAGTTTGGTTGCACTTGCAGAAAGAACGCCTTACAAGACCCCATCGGAAGATTTTCCCACTCCATTATGGACCATACACTATCACCAAGGACATGGGGGATAATGATTTTGAGCTCAACATTCCTCCTTTCCTTGGCCTGTACCCAATGCTCAATGTGGATCTCCTTCGCCCTTATTTCCCACCATTATTGGACACCTCAGAAGTAGCAGAACAACTGACACCAACAGAGCTCAACCCCGACTACATACAACAAGCATCCAATGATCATATTTTGGATAGACAGATCAAGGGCACTTGACAATAAAGGATCCATCTTTATCGAGTCATCAAAGCAGGGTAGCTCCTGCAGTAAGGCAAGTGGCTCACTTGGGGCCAAATTCAGCAGAAATTTCCTCATCTAGTGAGGGACCTCAATGCAATGGATACCATTTCTTCCTAATGAGGGATGATTGATCTATATGGTTATTGGTGGCCACCCACCTTTTCCAACTGGCTCAAAATAGTTTTATGACAATTTTGGCAATTTACTATTTTTAGCAGTTTTAACTTCTGGGGCCATTTTGAGGGCCTAAATGAAGGTTTTTTGGTATATATCTCCTCAATGATAACCAAATGCATGATTGATCCCCCAAAATTAATCTCCTCTATTATACCTTTCCAACGAGCTATCACACGCCTAAAACGGAGATCGTATGCAAAAGTTACGACCCCAGAAAGTTGATGTACTAACTTACCCAAACGGGGCCCACATGACTTCTGGCGCTTCATCTCCTAGGGTTAGGTTTTTGGATGTCTAGGTTTTTTTTCATTCTTTCTTATTGTAAAAAGGCCTTCAGAGCCTCATTGTAACATTCTCTTTTTGAATGCGCGCTGTCGTCACATCTCTTCTCAGAGATAAGCCGCCACCATTCCAGCAAGCTTGTTTCCGCTACATTTTACAGTTTCAACTTATTTCGTTATTGAATAGAAAATCAGTTTTACTATATCTCTATTATTTTTTGTTAAGCACCTATTAATAATCTGTATTCATTTCGTTCTTCTCATAAAATCTAAATCATTTACTATGCCTCGCGGATATCTGTGATTTGCTTCACTATGTGCACAGATGTATGTGTCTTGCTCCATTGATACTCACAGATGCATTCATAACGTTTCCTGCTTCACATCTTTCATCCTCACTCTTCCATAATTATTTCTTGTTGTACTTTTCACATACTCCTAGCACAAGTGCAGACCCACTTATTACAGCTCCATCACACTTGCTTGGATGATTAAATGAAAATATTCCATGTGTATTTATACTTGTTTTGACACTTCCTTTTAACATTAGGCTCGACCTATCACTTTCTTATTTTGTAATTTTTTCTTTAATTATCTTGGCTGACCTATAAATGCACATGTTCATCTTCAAAAAATCATTTCTCCTCAACTATGAGGATCCACGTGACATGCCACCTATCACCAAAAACAACATGACGTATACTATCCATCCATGGGTGTTGTATATGCATGTGTATGTTCCTTCATGTCCATATACCATGATCAAATATAGGTTCCACAACCCAACCAATGACTAGGGTTGATATCAATGACAACCAATCTTCCAACAATCTTATACTTAATTTCTTGGCATGGTGTCTTGTATTTTATCCTCCCCTATATATTTATTCTCTTTTATAAACTT
>ML777901.1:402444-444753 GCA_009831015.1 Picea engelmannii | reverse complement strand
AATTTTTATTATTATTATAATATATAAAATTATTGTAGCATTAATGATAATAGGTATTTTTTCTATAGGATTTGGTTAATTTGTTTTTCATTATTTTGATATTAGTTAATATTATGATATATTCATAAATAATAAAGTTACCTACTAATATTAATAATGAGTAATAAATATATATAATAATTTTTTTATAAATATAATTGTGTTTTAATTCTTAGGTATTAATGATTATATAATAATTATAATAAATATTAACGTAAAAATTTTAAAATAATTGACCACAAAGTATAATCAATTAATATATTAATTGGTATATATTAAGTATAGTTCATAAATATTATATTAATAATAATAAATAAACTCATTAAATGTAATGCTAGTAACATTTTTTTTATGAATTATAAACGATATTATATGTAATACATATAACATATATGTATTACATATAACATATATATGTTATATGTAACTATGAACTAATAGTTCTTAAATACTAGAATATATATACTTTAATACTATCTTTCTAATATATATAATAATAATAATAATAATAATAATTTATTTTTAAGGTTATGATCAAGCCAGACACCAAATTGGTGTATGAGACCCCCTCCATCCAGCGATTTGACTGGTAAAGTCTATGGAGGTATACATACCCTACCCCCCTATGGATTTGAACTTGTGACCTCTTAGGAGGAAACACATGTTCTTAACCATTAGGCCCACTCAGGATGTATATATATATAGACACACACAACGGATAGGTAGATACTAGTGGCCACCTACATGTTCCACTAATTCAGATTAGTTCCACATCTTGATAGTTTCTCTACTATTTTTCAAGCCCCAAACTTCTAGGGCCATTTTGAGGTCCTAATCAATGTTTTTTGGCATGGAAGTGCCTATCATATAGCTAAAGGCACATGCTAGGACATTCGGAATGTGGACTTATCATGTAGACCTTTTTGGTGGGCTACCAAACACCCCAAACAAAGATCATATGAAAAATTTACTCCCTTGGGAAGTTGACATATTTGTTGGAGAAATTTCTATTTTCGACACACTAGTTCAGTGGGAGTAACACTAGTTTAGTGGGAGTTAACCGACTAGTTCTATTTTAGACTTTCTAATATTATACCATCACTATTATGCATGCATTCCTAATTATAGGATGTCATTGCCTATTTGAGTGAAGATCACTCACTTATTGATAAGATCATAATATACATTGATTCTCATTCTTCATTGTGTATTTCTCTTCCTTTTCTTGATAAGCTTTGTTTGTGTATGCTTTAGCTAGGTCTCCTTTGTAGGTTTCCATGAAACACTGACATGGTATCAAAGCCGAGTTGCTTGGAGCAACCCAGACAATCCAGAGAAGAGTGAAAGAGTTCTTGAGTAAACCTAGTTTCCACAATCATCGTGGCCTATCCCTATCGAAAGGTGTGACGATTGGAATCGTCGTGGCCTATCCATGTCGAAGGGTGCGACAATTGCACTGTGTTCTTCATATGGGGTGAAATGATTTAGTTGAAAATCATCGCACTGTGTCCTTCACTAGGGTGTGAATATTTGGCATCATCGCACTTTACCCTTCTCTAGGGTACAATGATTCAACAACCCTCCAAAAATTTGTTTTTTGCAGTAAAATAGCCATATCTCGAAATCTAGAATCTAGATCGTTCTGAAATTTTTACAAGAGACGTATAACATAGGGATGCTCATGCTCAACAAAAATATCCAAAACCCACACCATATTTTAGGAGATATGGTTGTTTTATCATATTATAACTGTCATAGCATTGTCAGTCATATCTCATAATCCATGATCTGGGTTTTCAGGAGCTTTTCAGAATCAATAGTAGGGATGGAGGTGATGCAACTTCTTCAATCAAGTCTAGTGATAATACTCACATAGTAGAACTATTTTAAATGGAATTTGAAGGCCACATTCCAACTCAAAAGAAAAGGACTGTATAATTTGACGATGGCGAGATAAACATAACCTACATCAGCTCTTGAGAAGACCAGATGGGCAAACCATAAGGATGAGGCCACGAGACCAGTTCTTGAGTTAATATCCACTGATTTATGGTTTCATGTTCCACATGCAAGACTCCAAATGAGATATGGACCACATTGGAAGGACTCCTTAGAAAGCAAGATGAGATGCGAGGTCATATGCTTGAGGTAGAGATGAATACCTTAGACACTAAAAGTTTTGATAATATACATGATTTCTTTACTAAATTTAAATATTTGATTTTGATCTTCGGTGAATGTGGTATTGACAAGTCTACACAAGAGAAACAACTTATTCTAACAATATTGGCCAAGATAGAACCAGAATATGTTGTATATGTATCCAATTTCCATTCTGGCAGATGTCTTTTGGGTGCAAATTGGAAAATGCCTATGATGGTTCAGTTCATTGAGTCTCTCACACAAGAGCAGACACAACTCATACATATGGGCCTCATGAAAGATCAAAAAGCACATGCACTCACCAAGCATGATGGAAAAGGATTATTCAATAAAAAATTGAAGCAGAAACGAAAGGAGTTATTACATCCAGAGTAAAAAAAGGAGGGATATTCCAAACCCTTCAAGGATTCTTCGGGTTCCAAAGATTCTTCAAATTCCAAAGGGAAGAATAAGAAGGGAAAGAAATGCACATATTACAATAAACCGAATCATGAAGAATCCACATGCATGAAGAAGCAGATTGATCTTATGACACAGGTACTTCAGAAGAATAACCTTGGAGACTTCATTCCTGAAGGATCCAAGAAGAAGAAGTTAAAAGACCATGCACCTAAGAAAGTTAATCATCATGCTCTAGTTGCAATTAATTCCTCATCTGATCCATGGATTATAGATTCCGGTGCATCACATCATATGGCAGCTAAAGAGGAAGTTTTTACTTCTTTGAGTACATGCTCTTAGAGACCTCCTATTCTCATGGGGGATGATACCCCAATAGCAATTGTAGGAGAGGGAATAGTGGAACTCCCTAATGGAAGTTTTGAGAATGTCTCTCATGTTCCAAAGATTTCTATAAATCTTCTCTCAGTTTATTAGATCACTCAAACAAGTAAAAGGGTTGAATTTACATCAGATTCAGTTACTGTACTTGACATACATGACAATTCCATTATTGCAGTTGGTGAGGTAGATCACAAATCACGGTTGTATAAATTCTCAAAGTTTATTGACTATGACTCTTGTTTGTTACTTACACATGATAATGATAGTGGTAGAGTATGGCATGGGAGATTTGGTCATCTAAACTTTAGGTACATGAAGCGACTTTCCAAGAAAGGAATGGTCAAAGGCTTGCCAAAAATTCAATTTTTCTGAAGGGGTTTGTGAAGGATGCATTCTTGGCAAGCATCCTGAAGAGAAATTTGAAAAGGGGAAGGCAAGGAGAGCCTTCTCTTCCTTGGAGATTGTTCACAGTGATCTCATGGGTCCATTTCCACATTCGTCCATCAACAAAGCAAGGTATTCTCTTACATTTATTGATGATTACTCACGCTATATTTGGGTTTATTTTCTCAGACAAAAGTCTGAAGTTTTTGAGCATCTCAAAGACTTCAAAGCTCTAGTAGAGACACAAACTGGGAAGAAAATCAAGATTCTCCATGTAGACAATGGGGGGGAGTATATCAACAAAGATGTTCAAAATATTTGTCATGAAGCTAGTATCCTGTTGCAACACATAGTTCCATACACTCCACAACAAAATGGAGTTGTTAAAAGGAAGAATAGGTCTCTCAAGGAGATGACCAATTGCATGTTGCATGCAAGATCACTTCCTTCCAAGCTTTGGACTGAGGCACTTAATTGTGCTACTTACATATAGAACACATCACCTCATAGATCTGTTGAGGATAGGACACCTTTTGAGGCTTGGACATGTGACAAACCAGATGTCACACACTTCCGCATATTTGGATCTAGATCATGGGCCCATATTCCTTCTGAAAAGAGGAAATCATTATATCCAAATATCACACCTTGCATCTTTGTGGGATATCTAGATGATGTGAAGGGGTAAAAATTGATTAATCCCTCTATAGACCGACTCATCATTGATTGCATTTTTCAGTTTGAGGAGAGTCCTTTGCATGCACCTCCAGTGAAACATGAAGAGACTCTTGTGCTTCCATCAATTCCAGACATCAGAGATGATGATTCCACAAAATCAGATGCTACATATTCAAACACATATTTAGAGGATTATGTGCATGTAGATGAGAAGGTAGTACAACCAAATGAGGAGCTAGCATCAGAGCTTCAACAAATTCCCAAGTGGGCACAATCCACAGTTCAGGAAGTAGACAACCTTGCAGGGGATCCATTGGATTCGAGGAGGACTCGATCTCAGCATGTGGATCCTCCTCATGTACTTTCAGCTTCTGAACCAATGATTCACTTTCATTATTATATGGTTCAATCTTCTGATCCACATACCTATAGTGAGGTTTTTGGAAATCCACCATGGGAAGCAGCCATTCAGGAGGAGCATGACTCTCTCCTAGAGAATCAGACTTGGGATCTGGTTCCACTTCCACCAGGGAGTAAACTTGTTAGATGCAAATGGGTCTACAGGACCAAGAGAGAAGCAAATGGTCAGGTGAGAAGGTACAAGGCTAGATTAGTTGCAAAAGGAATTCAACAGATTCGTGGGATAGATTATGATGGGAAGTTTGATCCTGTAGAAAATTTGGACTCCATTTGCTTGGCTCTAGCTATTGCAGCAGCCAAAGGATGGGAAGTTCACCAGATTGATGTGAATAATGATTTCTTCATGGCGGCCTTTCAGAGGAGATCTACATGGAGAAGCCATAGGGATTCATTCAGAACTCATATTTAGTATGCAGATTGAAGAAGTCTCTCTATGGCCTCAAGAAGTCACCTAGAGCATGGTATGAAAAGATGGATTCTTACTTGCTTTCACATGATTTTGTTAGATGTAAATCTAATTCCAATGTTTACATGTTGAGGACTACTGACTTTGTGATTATATTAGTACTCTATGTTGATGATCTTTTGATCACTGGTAACTCTTCTTTAGCCATTTATTTGGTCAAAGATATTTTGCATGACAGGTTATCTATGACAGACATGGGTCCACTACACTTCTTTCTTGGTCTTGAGATCAGTCAGAAGGATGTCATCATCAAAATTTCTTAGGCTAATTATGTCAGGGATCTTCTGGATAGATTCCACATGACAGACTATAAGTCTGCACCTACACCCTTCTTATCTGGGATCATACTTGAGGATGGTGGGGATACACCATTAGTGGATGACACTTTGTATTGAAAATTTGTGGGGAGTCTTTTGTATCTCACCCACACCCGTCTAGATATCTCATATGCAGTAGGATCAGTTTCCAGATACATGCAGGAACCCCATGATCTACACTAGAAGGATGCTAAGCACATCCTCAGATATGTTCAAGGCACCATGCGTTATGGGATTCACTATGCAGTTGGTTGTGCCTTAGATATCATAGGCTTCAAATATTCAAATTGGGTTGGTGATAGCACAAATCACAAGTCCATGCCCCGGTACACTCTTAGTTTCGGGTCAAGCCCAATTTTTTGGTCAAGTAAGAAGCAATCAACCATTGATTTATCTTCTGCAGAGGCTGAGTACAAAGGAGTAGTCAATTGTGTCATTCAAACACTTTAGCTTCAACACTTCCTTACCAAGATTGGTATCTAGTTTCACTATCTGACTATCATATGGTGTGACAATTAGAGTACACTGAGATTTTGTAGAGATCCAGTACATCGACGACGAACCAAACACATTGAGGTCCACATGCATTTAATCAGAGATTTAGTACATGATAGGATCATTGATTTGTAGTTATGTCCTTCCTCTCAACAGATTGCTGACATATTCACCATGACACTCACTGAGTAGAAGTTTCAGACTTTGTAGGATCGTCTTGCAGTGAAGAACACAGTTTCCTACCACTGCCATTTTCTTCTTTTGATACATTATCTTTTGAGGGGGGGGTTGTTCCCACGTGGTTTTCCCTCTTTCCTCATTTTTTTCCAGTGTTCATTAGTTACATTGTACATGAGTACCTAATATAGCCTAGTTGTCGGGACTCATTTTTTACTCCATAGTGATGTTCAAGGGGGGTGTTGGAGAAATTTCTATTTTCGCCACACTAGTTCAGTGGGAGTAACACTTGTTTAGTGGGAGTTAACTGACTAGTTCTATTTTAGAATTTCTAATCTTAGAGCATCACTATTATGCATGCATTCCTAATTATAAGATGTCGTTGCCCATATGAGTGAAGATCACTCACTCATTGATAAGATCATAATATACATTGATTCTCATTCTTCATTATTGTATTTCTCTTCCTTTTCTTGATAAGCTTTGTTTGTGTATGCTTTATCTAGGTCTCCTATGCAGGTTTCCATAAAACACTGACAGTATAAACTAACCACATAGAGGCCCACAAACCTTTTGAGGTTTCAACTTCTAGGGTTAGGGTTTTGGGTGTTTAGGGTTTTCTCATTAATGCTTTATGTTAAAAGGATTTTTTGGCCTCTTTTTAATCATGTTCTTGCGAATGAGCATAACCGACACATCTCTCTCTTCAAGGATAAGATACCACCATTCCAGATAGCTTCTGTGCTTTTCATTTTACAATCTTTTGTATTCCAAACAATCATTAATAGAATCTAATTCTAATTGTATTATTGTGTTTCTTGCAATATCTTTGTGTGTTTCTTTATTATATATTTTCCTTCATGTCATCAAGGAAAATTTTAGGGGCTAAATTTCTCCAATGGGATAATTTTCCATGTTTTTTGCAAAAATAAGATTCACCATTTTCCATTTTTTCTAAAAATGATTCACCCAATTTCTATAGAATAAAATTCACCTTAAAAATAGCCTAAAATTTATAGAAACTATATAAAATCCTTAAAAATTTGAACATTTTTACAAAAATATCATTAAACATTTTATATTTTGCATATTAAGGAATAGTAAGATTCACCATGGTTTCTACATTTTGATATAAATTTCCATCCTTAATTTTATCCCAACATGTCGTTCTCAATATAATCTCAATCAGTGGTATCAGAGAAATTTGCTCTTCGTTGCTTCTTTGTGCATGTCCCCGATGATGTTAGGTTATCAAGAGTTGAGTCTTGAATTGGTTGATCATGGGTAAGAAGACTCCCACTGGCCCAAGAAACCCCCTGATAACAGAACCAAAGAGAGACGACAAAGTAGGAGATCTTATCAAATTATTGCTTGAGGAATCCCTCGCACGACAAAGGAATGAGATGATGGATAATTTCACCTAGATTATTCAACAGTTTCCAATAGTAATGGAGGCAACTTCAACCAGCAGTCACTTTAGAGGTGTGAGGCCCTTTAAGGTACAAGTTAACTTTGATATTCCTTTATTTGAAGTCCATATAGACACTGACTCTTTGGAAAAATGGTTAAGTCTTCTAGAGGGTCATTTCTCTTTCCAAAATTTTTGCAATAGTAAAAAAATTCACCTTTGCACTCTTTAAATCCATTCCCCATGTCAGATATTGGTGGGAGACTTATTGTAAGAAACATGTTGGAGATGAGTCTACAATTTTTGGGTTAGGACTCACTTGGGAGGATTTTGTTTATGCCCTCAAGGAGAAATACTACCCTATTGGAAACTGTAATGATCAATACAGGAGATGGGCAACTTTGCATGAAGAAAGAAACCATATGGTATTGGTGTAAACCAATATCTTCAATCATTTTCACACAAATCTAGGTATTAATGATATAAAAATACCAAACGCGTTTTTATACCAACTTGACTTGAAATATTAACAAAACTCTTATACCAAATCATCCTGAAAGTCCTTAGATGTCAATTACTTCATAAATACACATAAACATTCAACCAGATTCAAGAAATTGAAGATCGACTTGAATATTTGCAAAATATCATGTGAATGTATTACTTATCCATAAACTTCATTAACTGATAAATATAACTTGGGGAAATAATGAGTACCAAAATAGAGAGAAATAGACCACACTTATTAATTCTCAAAATGAAAAAATTATAATAAATGGGCTTACAATGCCAAATTTGATGTCACTCTTCAATTATGCTACTCAATCCTAGAAACAGAGGTTATTACTGAATACCTCACGAAATTATGAGAAAAATGAGTTTAAACTTGACTATGTTTTGAACTAGTGCTTAAAGATCCATTTTTGAATGCATAATGAAACTATGGGTCTTATACATGACAAATTGGACTAATAGTTTTCGTACATAGATTTTTTACATAAAATAGACATCACCATCAGATTCCTCTTGAAATTATGAGAAAAATGAGTATAAACATTCTATACCTTCCTCAAAGAAATCTATGGAACGCAAAACGAGACAAACCCAAAAGAGGGACACCTCTTGCATGCAAAATGAGGAAAAAATATGAACTTGGCATGAAATTATATTCATTCCCTCTCTTTGGCATGCATTTCTATGTCTCAAGTATTGGTTTTCGTGCCCATTAAATAGGCCTAGGTTAGCCAAACCACCAACTGAAATCTTGGGTAAAATTGGTTTAATATTAAATATAATATTTAATGTTAGTTATAACAACTAACATGCAGGGAATATTGGTAGGAGAATTGTGGTTAAGACTAAGGAATATTCTTTGGATATTCAAATATTCCTCCATAGGTCACGAGTTTTATTCCATTCCACCTCCAACAAATTTTGATTCTCCCTTAGTCATTATTGGCCAATCGAAGCGTGCCACATGGCACTCTCTGATTAGTCCATGTGTCATTCTTTTCATTGGTCCACATGTCTGCTACTTGTACCTATATGGATCTTCCACTTGGATGTAAAATATACTCCCCACATCATCATACGAATGACATGTGGAACTTTTTAATTGGTCCACATGGACCCCCAAAAATGCCATTTCTAGGTGACACATGTCAGCCTATCTTCTTGCCACATCACTATCCTAATGTCAGCATGATGTCATTTGTCAGTTGTACGACCTATAGAAACAGACCACATGGAAACCTTTCATTTTGCCACATCACCATATTGATGCCAACATTAAGTCATATGTCATTTGTACGACCCATATGGACATGCCATATGGAAACCTGTGGGCTTTCCATGTGGCATCCCCTTTGACGTTTTCCCTATTTTGACCAAAATTTGATCGACCATAAATTTTGCATGCAAACTCCATTTGAGGCGAATTTTGTGTTGTTGGAAATCTATTGTCGAGATCTACGCAATTAAGTAATTTTCAGAAACATTGGAGAAGATCAAGTTTTGAGCATTTTGGATCCTCTTGGATCACTTTTGAGCATTCTTGATCCTCTTAGATCACACCTCCCCACTGAAGAACTTTTGGGCCTCCAAAAGTGTGGATTATTTAGAAATGAAGTGAGGACACTATCGCCTCACTTGTATAGTATCATCCATATTTCCTATTTGGATAACAAGCAACTGACTCATCACAACCATAATGAATACTAAAAAAACATTGTTGTCCAAGTTAACCATTCCATTAAATTCACAAAATCCACCATTCATTGTTGTAGCTACTAACCATACTCCACTTACTAGTAATATACTAAACAACACAATTGAATATATAGATGAGAAAAAGAATTAACCATCAACATATTTTCCCTTCTTAACAGGAACAATATCAACCAAAGGGCATGTTCTGCTTTCAACGGTAGGCTGTAAATATGGATCCTAGATATTAGTATTAACTAGCATGTGCCCTATAGTGACAACTGTCAAATTCATCTTCATCTAATGAGCTCACACAATGAAGTAAATCCCATCCTTGGCATGATGATACATGTTCTTTTCCTTGTAGAAAATTTCCTTGTTGCCATACAATTATGGACTTCCCAAAACCATCTTGCAAATGTCAAGTGGAGCCACATCTAACTCTACCTCGTCAATGAAATTGGATGTGATTGAAACCATAACTTGCATTTCTTATATCCTGTACATGAGCATTATCACAAATCCAACCCAAAGGATACTATCTCGAATGAGCCCTAGTTTCCAATTCCAAATTTTGAACAACTTGCTATGAAATAAGAATCACTTGTGATCCAGTATCAACAAGTGTATCAATCTTAGTGTGATTTGAGATAACTCATAAATGAAATGATTTGTTTTCTTTCCTTCCATCATGGATTACGTTAGACTTTTCTAAAGAAGTACATGAAATGAAACTTGCAACATAATATTTACCTTTTATTCCCATAGTTGTAACCTTAGTTTCATCCTCAGAATCTGATCCAAGATCTTAAATGATGGTCGTGGTGTTCTTTTTACCCTTTCTAGGTTGAGCCCATCTGATTTCAATTATGGATGCAACTTCCAACAATGCTTGTCATCATGTCCTTTCTTCTCACAGTGAGAACATGTAGGCTTCTTCTATTCATACTTATTCATTGTAGCAATCTTTTTACTCATCCCTTTTTCCTTCAACCACTCCTCGAATTCATGTGGCTCTCCTGACACATCCTCAACAACATGTTTTCCTTTTATAGCTTCAATATTTGTAGCTTGTACTGATACTTCATCAATATTAATAGGATTAAACATCAATATAGTATGGACAAGATATGAGTGCATACCACCAATACACTTTAGAAGAGTCTCAGGAGTATGTAATTGAATTCCCAAAGATAATTCCTTCATCTTAAATTCATGTGTATGTGCTTAAACATTTTCCCCTTTTCCTTGTATTAAATTTTTCCAAGCAATCATTGATGTTTTCATTCAATCGAATGGATAAAATTGTTTTCTTAAGGCAGTACTAAATTCAATCGAGGAAGAAATGATTTTACTGTGTTTAATAAGATCAACTTGTGTCCAACTCTCCCACCATATCAAATGCGTGATGCTCAGCTGAAGAGTAGCCAATTGTTTCTTTGACGTGTCATGTATAATTTTTTGTATCTTGCAATATACTTCAATCTGTTTGATCCAATTATCTAACTTCTTTGCATTCAAATCTCCATCATAAGTTTGCAAATCAAACTTTACATCTAGCTTTAACAAAGGCAAATCATGAGAACGAGAAGACTTATTAGAATATTTCTTCCTCTTATGAGAAGAATGTTCACTTCCATCGAAAGAAGATGATGATGATGATGGGGATGAAGGAGACCCTAGAGGTTCTTCACATTCTCCTTCTCTTTCATCTTTTACCATTGTTCCCGATGGACCACCTTCATTTTGATGAAGAGTTCCTCTTCGTCTTTCTAGGTCTTCCCACAATTGCTTAACCATATTTGTCATCTCAAGAAACATCCTTCTAAATTCCTTATCAGCCTAAAAAAGAAATCTCCATGCTCCATTTCTTTCCTTCGAGTGAAGCTTCTTGAACCAATTTTAGGATTATAACTTGCAAGCTTCCTTTCACCTCGCTTAAAATTGGACCTCGTAAGCATTCACTTGCAAATAAATGTCAAAACTAGCTCTGATACCACATGATCTGAAAATACCAAACAAGTTATGATACCAACTCGATCTGAAATATCAAAAAACTATGATACCAATTCATCTCGAAAGTACTTAGATGTCAATTAGTTCATAAATACACATAAACATTCAACCGGATTCAAGAAATTGAAGATCGACTTGACTATTTGAAAAACATCCTGTGAATGTTTTACTTATTCATAAACTTCATTAATTGATAAATATAACTTGCAGAAATAATGAGTACCAAAATAGAGAGAAATAGATCACACTTATTAATTCTCAAAATGCCAAAATTACAATAAATGGGCTTACAATGCCAAATTTAATGTCACTCTTCAATTTTTCTACTCCATCCTAGAAACAAAGGTAATTACTGAATTTCTCATGAAATTATGAGAAAAATTAGTATAAAATTGACTGTGTTATGAATCGGTGCTTAAAGACCCCTTTTTGCATGCATAACGAGACTATGGGTTTCATACATGAAAAATTGGACACATACTTCTTATACATAATTTTTTTTACATAAAATAGACATAACCATTAGATTCCTCTTGAAATTATGAGAAAAATGAGTATAAACACTCTATACCTTCCTCAAAGAACTCTATGGCACACAAAACAAGACAAACCCAAAAGAGGGACACCTCTTGCATGCAAAAAGAGGCAAAATTATGAACTTGGAATGAAATTCTATGCAAGACCTCTCTTTGGCATGCATTTCTATGTCTCAATCATTGGTTTTCGTGCCAATTAAATAGGCCTAGGTTGGCCAAACCACCAACCAAAATCTTGGGAAAAATTGGTTTAATATTAAATATACTATTTAATGTTAGTTATAACAACTAACATGCATGGAATATTTATAGGAGGCTTGTAGTTAATACTAAGGAACATTCTTTGGATATTAGAATATTCATCCATAGGTTACAGGTTATATTCCATTCAACCCCTAGAAAATTTTGATTCTCCCTTAGCCATTATTGGCCAATCAGAGAGTGCCACATGACACTCTTCGATTGGTCCATGTGCCATGCTTTCACTAGTCCACCTATCTTCCATCTATACATATATGGATCTGCCACTTGAATGCCAATTGTGCATGCCACATCATCCTACCTGCCATTTCCAGGTGACATGTGGCAGCTTGTCATGATACCACATCACCATCCTAATGTCAGCATGAAATAATCTGTCATTTGTATGACCTATACAGATAGGTGACGTGGAATCCTGTGGGATTGCCACATGGCACCCCCTTTGACTTTTTTCTTTATTTTAACCAAACTTCGATCAACCATAAAATTTTCATATGAACTCCGTTTGAGGTGATTTTTGCGTTGTTGGAAAGCTATCACTGAGATTTGCGTAATGTATTAATTTTAAAAATCATCTGAGAAGATCATATTTTGAGCATTTTGGATCCTCTTGGATCACTTTTGAGTGTTCTAGATCCTCTTAGTTCAATTAAAGACTCCAAGCAACACTTGGTTCTAAAGTAAGGAATACATAGGTACATACAAACATATATGGAGTTCCTGGACATATCCTCACTAGGAGATTCTTAGAGATATGTTGTCAAAATTGGGTAAACATTCAAGAAAATGAACAAGAAGGAGTTTAGTTATATAAACCCATCATAGAAGAAGCACGATAAATTTTGCCCTAACTCCAAGATAAAAGGATGGAGCAAGGATGGCCAGCCCTAGGAAAACCAGTCCAAGTCACAAGCAAAGAAGGGTAACCAAAAGTCAAAGAAGGACAATGGAAAGTGGAGCAAGTTCCAAAAAATCCCTTCGCACAACATTGATGAATGTAACTCCAAACAATCATTGTTGGATGAGACAAAAGTCTCATATTCATATGTCATCTCAGAATATGATTTAGAACTAGATACGGGAAAATAGATCATTGACGCAGGACCTAGTGCCACCATCATTATTACATCCCCAACCTTGAGTTGGACAACGTCACTCAAAAACCTGTCTTTTGACATAGTTGCATTTTTTGTTTCCTTTGAATCCTTTGAACTTTACTCATTTCGGTTCTAATATCATAATATACTATAATCTCATTTTCAACAAACTCAAGGATTAGCTATGATACTTAAGATGCCCTGCGTAAGGTACAATATGTGAAATGAAAGCCATATACTAATTCATGCATAACATTCATACATCTTAAGCATGCACGATTTAACATAACATACTATAACACCCCCTCTCTAAACCTATGATTATATGTAATTAATTTTAATTAATGATTTCCATGCTATGGCATGCAAACAATGTAAATGTATTAATGATCAATAGAAAATTCCAACAACTGATTGTGGGGGTGAAGCCTTGTCTAATGTCCATGATACCATGAGAGGGATTAGAGAGGGGTGGGAAGGGAGTTCATATGTAAATACGCCAAGACACCTTGGTGAATAATGTGAAGGAAATAATCATATTTCCTCTAACTTGTACCTGTGTCCATACTATTAATGGGAAGGGGTTGGTAGTTGAACATCCAAACACCCTCAATGAATGTAGATATGGAAAATATGGCTATGACAACAAAGGTTTCCAGCCATAGGTACAACAGAGTACCAATTCTTTAGTTCAAGATTGGACCATGAAGCTTCCTCTGGAAGAAGGAAGAGGATAGGGTCGATAAATTTCATGTGTGGGGCATGCAAGAGAAGAATACATGAGGGAAGAGAGAGGAAATTTCATGTCTAGAGAAGATAAGGGGTGTGTTTTGGGGAAAGAGAGTCATTGCAAGAGAATGCAAGAGTAAGAAGAGAGAATTCCCTGATGGTATCATGGCTTGGCATGGGGGTGGTCTACAACTGAAGTGACTAAGAATGTAGAGCGTATGGTTGGGTGGAAAGGAAAACGGCCATAGTCATTTTAATAACTACATTTTTTGAATAGATAAATATCTCATATACTCTGTGTAATATAATTAATGGCATGTTTGGATTCGTGATTGTGTGTAATCGTCTATACCTATTCAATGATGTTGATATTTTTCTAATGGAAGTCATTGTACTCGTATAAAAATAGATCTGAATTGAATTTCATGTGTATTGTGTGTGTAAGCAGGAGGACCCTACATATTATCTTAATGGATTAAGGAAACAGTACAATCGATTTCCTCTTATGAATACAAATTTATATATATATATATATATATATATATATCGATATGTTTGTGCCTCCTGGGTGTTTATCAAAGTATTGCTATAGTACAATACCTGTGAAACGAAAATAGGATTATAGACTAAGAATGCACAATACCCCTAGAAGGAATGGACAACATGTCCTGAGATAGGAACGAGAATGTATCAGTTCCTGAGAGAGGCCTCTGTGGGGTTCATAAAATCTTAACTCTTCCTTGGAATCCCCTATCATGGTATAGGAAGTTCGTAGGATGCATATCTACACCTAAATTCGTGGAGTAGGTATGCCTTAGTAATTTTTTGGAGCAAGGTGAGAGATCTTAAAGGCATGGTAAGACCTCAAAAAAGACTTAGAATAATTTATTGAGTGACTAAGTCCATATATAGACTAAAAATATGTATAAAACTGATCAAAATCTGGACCAGGGGGTCAAAATTTGATCAATTTTCAAAGTGCTCAGAATGCAACGAAAACAATGCCTTTGTGTCCGTCTCGTCTTCCTGATTCCGATGGTATATTTACTTTCTCAAACTGAGTCCGTATGGAGAAGATATCGCGATCTGTTCGCCGAGCCAAATAGGCAAAAATTTGATGCTGACTATACCTGTCCGTACAGTCCGTACAGGACACGTGGCAGGTCCATACATGCTGATGTGGCAGGGTACGACTCATACATGGCAGCTGACGTGGCAGACGTTTACTGGTTGACAGTTGGGCGAATCAAGTTTTGACACGTGGCGTCATTTGAACGAATGTGGTATTGACATGTGTTATTTGTGTGGCGAATGGTATGAAGGCATGTGGCCCAATCCATGCGCGCCACGTGTCCCTCATTTATTGGTTAATGGTTCATTTGTTAAAAGTTATGGAGGCGGTGGGGTTCGACCCCCGGACCTCCCCACCATAAACGCCTTCACAAATCCGCCCTGCCAATGCACCATGTAATGTTTCTTGTTTGATATACGGATTACATTATATTAATGTTTGTGCATTGTAATAATTGGAAAGGGGGCGGGTCGGGGCTTAGCCCCGACCCATGGTTCTGCGAGTTGGCATGTGACCATACCCTCTGTACTATGGGCGCGCGCATTTTAAATTGTGGTTTTATTATATTACCATATGACTGATGGTTAAATAGCATGCAGGGTTTTGTTATGTTATATGTGACCCGTATATAACCAAGCCTTGTTAAATGGCGCAACCCACATGTGGTTTCGAATGTATAGCCCATGGATATGGTTCCATTGTACACATATGACCATGTATTATGCACGGGAACCAGTTTATGTTTTGGTTTTAAAACGGTTGAACGACCCGCCATGTGTTCCATTGCTATTTGGCATTGAAACGGTTAAACACCTTTTGATTTTGAGCGTGGTCATATGCAGAATTTTGTGACCGAGAGCTAGGCGGTTAGGGGTTGGAGGCGCCCTAACCATCCTACAGTTTGGACCATTTTTCGGAACCGCTCGGTGCTAGGTTTTAACGCGCGTTTTGGAGCGTGTTCTTGGTGCATGCACATAGAGGTGTGTTTTGTAGAGCCAGTTCCAGCAAAGTAGAAGGAGGAAAATGGAGGAGGTCTAACTTTCTCAGTTTTTGGCCGATTGAGGTGCCGTAAAAGCCCAGCCAGAGGTTTTTGGACGTGCTGGATCCATTGGTTCTTTTTTCAAGGCCATTTGAAGACTTCTTCTGCAAGCTTTTCACCATTGAAGTTTTAGCAAGCTCTAGGGAGCTTGAAGCCCTCTTTGATGGAGGACATGGTTTGGTGAGCCTATGTTTGTTTTCTGTGATTGAATAATCATTTTTGGCTAATTGATATGCTTTGAACACATTGGGACAGGTTTCAAAGGCTGTTGAGGACTTTTACAGGTGTTTTTTCCAAAGAGAAGCTCAGGGAAGCTTATGGCCACATGTAGAAGAGGTCATGCCCGGATGAGCCATGATCCGTTTTCAGAGTTCTATTAGTCGTTTTTGGGGTCTTTATGTGTTCTGATATCAATGGTATAGTTTTTTTTTCCATTGGAGTTGAGTAGTAGCTTGTAAAATAACTTTTGACTAATTAATCCCAGAGAGACAAGTCCATTATGGAGGCTCAAGGAGATGTAGCCCGGAGGGGGGTGAACTCCTTTATCATGTTGTGATTGTTCTGAGTTTGATGGTTTATTTGCTGCAAGTTATGTTGTTTTGTTTTCATTTAAAGCACATATTTAACCATTTAAAAGAACAATTTATCACACATAAACATTTAAAGGAAGAAGCATGAACTTAACACATAAGTTTGATATTGCATATTTATACACATGAAGCAAGGTCATGTAAAGTTTATTTTCATGAAGTAGAGGGTGTTTGCATAGCATAACAAGTTAGCCTTCTATTTTCAGATAAAAAACCCATTTTTTTAGCCTGAAGGAATCACATTTGTTGGATGAACATAACAAACAGATCCTAACCATTCATCGTAGGGTATCATTCAGAGTAAGTTGCAGTCTCGAAGGAAATGTAGTCCAAAGGAGGTAATCCAAGCAAAGATCTGAAATATTGATCAAGCCCCAAGCAATATCTGATCCTAGATGCTTATCTTGGGGTTCCATTCAGAGTAAATCATGGAGATGAGCTTCGATGAGGAGGCTCTGAGGGAATATCTATACCGTTGATCGGAGTGAGGGTTAGATTAAATCTTATCGTTCGATCTGCCATAAGGGTCTAACAGGTTCCTTGGCAAGTAGCAAAAAGGGGATGATGTTACCCCAACCAACATGCTTGGGGCACATGTAAACATGAGAATATCGAAATAGATACCCCATGATGACATGTAGACCCACCTCGGCCCATGTGTAATGACATGGGTGGTACCACGTGTCAAGTAAATATTGTGCCACATGTCATAGAGTTTTTACCCTTTTGAGGTAGATTCCTTTGGTTATGATTGTACCACATGTCATACTAGGATATTGGTACACATGGAAACACATGCCTAGGTGGCAGGTACACAGTGGCCTCGGATGTCAGGTGGCAACATCATCTAATTCTGATGGTCGGAGTTTCTCTAGAGGCCAAAGTAGAAACACTTCAACAAGATAGATCTTAGAGAGAATATGGACCATAGATCAATGCCTAGTTGGGGAGAGATCTCAGTCATAGAAAGGAAGATGAACCATATGGGAATTGATAAAGAGGAGAATTATGCAGGGGTGATTTTAAGAACCCCCCCAAAATTTATATGTATAATAAATTGGATAATCCCCATGATAAATCGGAAACATTGAAGGCTATTTTATCAATAACATAAAATGTGTATATAATTTTTTGGTGAATCTTTTAGTCAATTATATAATCTTGTAAAATATTGGCTAATGTTTCACTGAATTATAAAATCTTGTAAAATATTAGCGAATCTTTTACTAAATTACAAAACCTTGTAAAGTCTTAGGGGATATTCCAATGAACTCACCTAAAGCCTCAATTTACTCACCTGATGTTTGTGCAAAGCCTCTTTCAAAATATGTCAAAAAACTACAGAAATTTCCAATGAAAAAATGAGAGTGCTCTCACTATCCCCTGAGAAAAATTTCACTTCTTCTACTTCCTTGGGCCTCTTGCTAACCATTTGATGCTATAAAAGGGTCAATGACCTCCCAAAAGGAGCTATCATTGACTATCCTGAAGGTTGGGTCATTGTCCACTGTGTACCATTATGGTTTTCCAAGTTATATTGGTGCATGTCAAGTTGAATACATATTACAGTATTTCAAAATTAATGCTACAATTTGATGCCAAATATGTCATAACCCATTAGTGTTATTGCTTGGCATAAATTTTAGACACTATTCATATTTACCTTTTTACAATATTCTGAGTTTGTCAGAAGAATGAAAAAAACTTCAGTATTCTTTGTATTTCAAAAAATTATATAGAGAATATGTTTTGCTTCATGGAAACCTTTTCATACTAATTAATTGTCTAAAGTCAAAAGAATTAGAGGATAATTCTTTCTTAAAGAAATTCCTCCTGGAATTTGGTTGCCAAAGCTTGAGCTATTACCAACTACTGTAGATTGCATATTTTTATCTAATTCAAATCCAAGATGAAGATTTCTCTTCAGACTCGGTCATGGCTTTTTCTTCTTTGAAAACTAATTAAAGTGTGGTGTCATATGACCACCATATATGGAATCTTTCAATTGCTTCTTACCATCACATCACAAAGAAAAGTGGACATCAATGTAAAAGAGCCATACACTCTCTATAGCAAGAGCATTGGTAGCCCTATTTGCCCATATTCATGCAAAACTAAAGCACAAGAAATGTGTGACTGTACTTGATAAGACTAAAATTGGTTAAGCAATGAAGACACTATAGGAAAGTAATAATGTGAAAGGATCTATAAAAAAAGGTAAACCTTGGACTTTGGAAAATTAATTGCATGAAGCATTAATCTCTTACATATAATGTGTTTAGAGTACATGGAAAAATATCTCTTTCATAATGGGATCATTCTATTTTTTGAAGTCTAGTACACCAAATGCCACGTCCATACTTTAGATTCGATGGTACAACATTATAGAAAAGATTTATCTTAGACCAAACATATTCAAACTAAAGATGAGAACATTGTCTCACCATAAGATTTAACATATGTATAGTGTAACCCTTATTGATTCAACTTTGAGAAGGGAGGGCCATATTGAATGTTGGCTTATAACCAAAAATACATCTAAATAAATACAAGATGTTGTAACATCCACTATGTCACCTAGAGAATTCCTCCAAACTTTTCATTTTGGTCAGTTTAGGGTGTGTGACACTAA
This sequence comes from Picea engelmannii, assembly GCA_009831015.1. Lineage (NCBI taxonomy): Eukaryota > Viridiplantae > Streptophyta > Pinopsida > Pinales > Pinaceae > Picea > Picea engelmannii. The sequence continues at coordinate 425,246 of ML777901.1, read as the reverse complement.
CTTTCTTCAAAACTAGTGATAATATCAACCTAGGATTACTTATAACAAAACTATTCCTAACACATCAGACATGACCCAACCCAATGCTCAAATTAAGTTAGCAGATTTTACAACAAAACCAACATTATGATGAAACGTCCAACCATTTTGTTTAAAATATCTTAGTAACTTCAACGCAACCATTTAATGAACATCAAAAGGAACATAATTGTTTTTCCAAAAAGAAACCCCAACACACTTGTTAGGGAAATACTTAATATAATTTTCTTAACTTTGTTAAGAAGAATGTTTACAACGAGCTACATAGGTAAGGTTCAATCAACCACTACAACCTTAACATAGATGCAAAAGACCCAAGAACACCATACTTTCTTCAATACAATTACAACAACAAACACTTACCACAAATCTCAAGTCTAACTAGTGTAGTACCTTATTCTTCAACACTTCTAAAACATCTATCCAAGTCATCATACCAAACTCACACTTTCCTTCCTTAAAAAACAAACTGTGCCTTGGATTTTGATAAGCTTCTCCCTATGTCTTAGTCTTCTCCAAGTTGTTATGTTTGTCTAGTATTGAATTCTTTCCACCCAACTCATAATTAACTTATATAGGAGTGATGGCTTAACTCTTTCCCCCAATCTAGGGTGACTTGCCTCACCCTCCAATTTTAAGTGGACCCGTAATCCTACACTCATCCATCATCAATTAGGTAGTTGCATCCACCTCCTCAAAATATGCCATGGTCTTGGAAGGGATGCCCCAAAACATGCAAGTGTGCCATATTTCTTGGGAACGCGACCTCTTTAGGACACATCCTCAGTGGATTTTCCATGAAGCATGAAAATATAAGTTCCCAATTCACTTCAAGTGACAATAAACAACCATAAAACATGTATTTCCCAACTATCTTAAACCATGCACTCCCAAAAGCATGCCTTAAACTATTGTTGGGTTGACTAACTTCCTTAAACCATTCACTCCCCAAACCATGCCACCATCATTAGCAAAAATCAGCCTCCATCTTACAAAACACCATTCAAAGAATTCAAATTGTTCATTTCACTTTAATTGAGCACCTCGCCATCATTGAGTATCATCCCAATGACCAGAGCATCAAAATTCATCCTCAAAGCACAAGGTTACCTCCTACGCTGCTCTTCTATCTCACTTGCTACACTTTTGAAATTGGAGGTCAATCAAGCATCACACAGGTTCATTTCTGAATTCATATTTTCTAGCATCTCCTTGACAAGTAAGTAGCATTTGGCACTCTTCCCATGTGCCATTCTTCTAAGAAAATTCAGTGAAAATCCCTCTCCTAGGGTTTCAATGCACTTTTGATATCCATGTGATTTTTCTTCCTTTCATTGGTAAAACACCTAATTTTCCTGCTTAATCACCTACACCATAAATTCCTCTCCTAAACATATTCCACACATATTCACTTCATTCCCTCCATTTTTCCCTACAAACCCTATCCTACACTGCACTTCTGGCATTTACCTAGGTTAGGACTGTGTTTCACTCATTTTTACACCTTCCTTTCTCTTTTCTTAAGAATTTTCACTTCCCTACACTCCTTAAAAGATACCCCTACCCTCTGTAATTTTCCCATCAGTTTTCCTATTCCTATTACCCCCCATTCTCTTCCTCTAAATTCACAATCCTTTTCCCCCTATTTTCATAGACATACCACTTCTTTTCCCTTTCCCAATGAAATATAGGGTTACATCATGGAAACTGGAAGCAATGATACTCAGAAGAAAAGTTATAATAAAGGTGGACAAGTGTCCATGTATGAGCCAACACAGGTAAGAGAAATCATGGCCTCACCTTTCATTAAGAAATCATTTGAAGATGTTGGTTGCCTAGGGTTTTATGAAACAATTCAAGAGGTGGGTTGCCATGATAAATTGACCAATCTCTTTGCCACCAATTTCAAGAAGGATAAGACCACAATTGCAGGGATAGACTTCACTATTTCAATAGATGCCATTTCCATAGCTATAGGTATTCCCAATCATGGAGAAATATGGTTTAAAGGGATGGATTTGGACATTGAAAACTACAATATCTTCCTAAAACCACTCTATAAAAACAATCCTACTCATATATTTCCCTTCATACAATTGATATATAGATATGCCCCACTGATGAAGATGATCATGAAATACTTCACTTGCGAAGGGATATTTTCAAGAATGTACCAGTATCACATAAGACTATTGATGCATTTCACTGCCATCAATCCACTCAACTTGCCTCGTTACTTATTCAGGAGCCTAGTCAAAATGATAGAAAAGGTTCAGAGAAAAGGGAAATATCATCAAACAAATTTGTTTCATCATGGTTTGGTAAAGGTCATGATCCTCCAAAAGCTTTCAGAAATCAACATACCTTGGGAAACATTCATCCAATCAGTTTCTTTTCTGCCTTCTACTAGTCAACCTAGTAGTCAAAGCACTCCATTAGCACCACCAAGGCCACATGAGGTTGACTCATCTAGAAAGTTGTCAATTAGAATGGAACATATGGAATATTTTGCACAGACTTACAAGAAGGGGAAAAGATTGGTTTTTTCCCCTGAAATCACTAAAAGGATGTCTACACCCAGAATGTTGACTAGGGCACAAACTAGATCACTACCTAAGGACACTACAATTGAGCAGGTTCAAGGAGAATTGGAGTAGTCACCTAGGCACACAACTGACTCACCATTTCATAAATTTGAAGAGGATATGCCTGACGAGCATGAGATGTTTGACCATGGAGACAAATCAAATACAAAAATCATCAAGGAGAAGCAAGCACAAATGCAAGAGATAAAGGATGATCTTGCAAAGGAAAATCGCATGGTAGCATTAATAAAACAAGAGAAAATAATTTTGAATATTAATGTGATGCATCAAAGTACTTCACCAGGTCATCCATCTTCCAGCAAATAAAAGGACAAAGGTAAAACATTGATTGGTTTGGAAGAACAGGTGGAAGACAAGGAGATGATACAAAAAAACCATGTTCACTCTATAGGTGTTGAGATTGAGGAAAACAAGGAGTATTGTCTTGGGAGAGTAAACCAATACTTGGAGAAGCTATTGAAAAGGGCCAACAAAGACACTAAGCTACAAATAAACATGGCAAGACATTATTTCACCAGGAACCTGATTTGCAAAATTAAGCTCAAAAACATGAAAAAGAGGCTAAGGAAAGCCCTAAAGAAGCTAAAGAGGAGAGATAGCCTTGATATATTGGTTGATGCATCACTGGTTATGTAAACCCATCACACAAGGAGTCCCAGAAACAAATTGCAAGGAATTTTGACAATTTTGGCAATTTTTTGAAGTTGTTGGTATTTTGACACTTTTGATGTACAAAAGCACAGCGTGACCACGCTGGGCTTTCTCTCAAAGGATTTAAATGATGAAAAATTACATTATTGGATAAGTATTGAACTGTACTTCACATATATATACTTTTTTGACCATTTCAGATCACAGCGTTGAAGAAAAATCCAAAAAACATGATAAAAAATAGATCTTTGCCACTTTTTTGAGACCTTTGTTGTGATTTTGGGAGTAACTTTGAGAAAATGAAATTTTATCCCTAATGGAGTGTCTATTTGGTTTTCTTGAGGTGTCTCATGACAACTATACATCCTAATCTTTCCAATTCATCTTTCAGAAGTGAATTTGGAGCATGGGAAGGGCTTCAAAAGTCCTTCACAAGCTGGGGCAATGTGCTTTTGCAGATTGGTGCTGCGTTTCTGGGAAATGTGACAGTTTTTGAATTTTCTTGGTCAAAATAAATTACGACTAATGTAATTTGAACTATAGTGAATGTATATGATGTAATTAAGTTTCATGGGGTTTAATTATCTTTTCCCATGTGGATTTGGTGATATTTAATGATTGTCAAAGTCAAATTGAGTTAGTTGAGCTAAACTGGGAAGTCTGTTTTGACTTTCCTAACTTTGGGTATTGTTAGAAATCTTTTTGTGATCTGATCCTAGGAGGTAGGATTCGACCCCTCAGATGGGGAAAGTTGTTTTGTATCTATATGTAGACCTAAGAGAATCAAGAAAAGGGTTGGATACTGGGTAATCATGGTGTGGAGCTAATGTACATCATTTGACATAAATAATACAATTGAGGCTTTTACAGGATTCTTGTGGCATTTATATTGGTGAAGTACATATGCTTCTGTTTAATGTTTTTATCATTCTATGTGATCATTTTATGTTTTTCCCATTCTAATCATTAGAATAAAGTCAAAATAACAGAATTTATTTCATCTACTCTATCTCTAGTTTTGAAACGATCTATATGTTTTTCATCTGAATCTAAGTGAAGGAATTCTTAGCTGCTCCTCTGCTTAGTGGAATTTCCCCTCTTTTCCCTCTTATCCATTTCATTTAATCTAAATAGATCCGACATAGGTGCCTATGTTTTCTTATAGAATCTGCCTTGATTTTACACAGACTCTTTGACCCCATTGCCTAGTGACCCATTTTCTCTGTTCCAAACAAACAATTAAAAACAAGAAAAACTTGACCTATCATAACTAGCCTAACATTCTAAACTCAAACAAATCTAAAACCCACAGAGAGATCCCTCTCTAAAGATGGCAGGGCTAGATCCCAGCTTCCAAAGAAGTTTGTGGTTACCTCGGTTTCCCATGATACAACCCAAGGAAATTACTAAGTGATAACATAAAAAGTGAAGTAAACATTCTTATCCCAATATATCACTAAGTCATTCATATAAAACCTAAATCAATGACATGATGCATTCATAATCATTGATAAATCTGCAAGAGAATGTAAATTCAAACTCATAACTTTCATGGGCTTACCTTGATGTGATTTTCATGTACTCTTGTGTAATAATTAAGCATGCTTATCCTTCATTGACTTCCACCTTCATAGTGTTGGTCATTGGCCTAACATTGATTCTTTGAAGAGTAATACAACCATAAGTACCTTAAACATCAATTCATTGATGTAGCATACACTAATATTTCAACCAAGCAAACTTTAAAAGACAAACAAGACAATGTGTGTTGTTATTCATGGTATGGAATGGAGGTTTTCAAGTTAAGTGGCAGTAAAGTATGGGTAATGGAGGTATTTATCCAATCAACAAAGGGGTTTACATAACATTCTTTATGGAATCTGAAATTCAACCACCATATTTATGAAAGTATAATTGCATTAGAGGAATGTCGGTCTCATGCTAATAGGTTTTCTATGATGTATGCATAGGAACCTAGTGCATATACCATTTTTTTCTTCACTTAGCTAAGTAGATCTCATTTCCCTTTCTAAATAATCAATAAGTCTTTTCAAAGAAAATGAAAAATAAACATAGTAGATCCTAAAAGGTGAAGATGCTCAAGTCATGCCAAAAAATGAAAGGAAATAAAAGAATATTTCCTTGACCACCAAACATATTAAAAAAATAATCATAGTTATGGAGAACACATTGAGTGCCCAAAAAATAACTAAAGGCATATATTAATCCTAAGACTGTATGTTTCTCAAATAAATGTCATGACAAAAAGATGAAAAACAATTTTTTACTCAACAAAGGTCTTTAACTTTAACCCAAACCCTTGACTCAATGGAAATTAGATGAAGCCAATCATTCCATAAAAAAAGGTTCATTCAAACATCAAATGAGAACTAGAAGAATTCAAGGGCCTAACACATTTTTAACCAAAATAAACATAAAATTCCAAACTTGACAAAATGCTCCAAAATGCAACAAACAAACAAACCATTAAAATTTATTAGCATATTAGAGAAAGACATCAAAGAAATTCATCTACTTGAATGAGCCCATTCTTGCTTAGCGGAACTCTTGTTAAATTACGTATCTACCCTTTAATACTAGGACACTATCTATGTGAAGAGATAGGTCCCATCTTCATCAAATTCCAACTGCATTTCCTGTCACATACAAGAAAGAGACAATGTAATAGTTAAATATCAAAACACCAATCTTAAAATATCTTGCATCAAGAAAATGTGGCTCCAAAGTTACAATGAAACACACAAAATATAAATTATAAAACCTATTTGTACCTTAAATGCATCCTCAAATTGGCATATAGTAATCTTGCTATGATAAAGAATTTCTGACCTACTCCAAAAATAGAGGAAGAACGTATCACAAGAATCACATCATTTGTGCTATTCCATTCACTATTTTTTGCACCACCAATGGAACACATATACCGAAATAAGTGTCCCCTAGGCCCTCATATATATTGGATTAGATCAAATCTTACAGTATATCAATTTCTCAGTTCTCATCTTGGTGCTCATTTTCTTCCTTATGAACAAGAACCTCTTTATATGGACTATCATTATGATCCTCCAAAGAATTATGTTATGTATCAAGTTCATTAGAAAAATGTGTTATATTGTTTTCTCCCCTTCTATCACAATCGGATCGCCAAAGAGCTAGTGCTCTTTCATATGGAAAAGTGGTAATGTCATACTTTGTTAAAACATATATCCATATGTTTATCAAGATTGTTCCTCATCTTTGACTTCAAAAATGAAAGTTCACTAAACATTCTCTCATCCTCCACTGATCCCAAAATCATGGTTTGACACAAATCCGCTAATTTGAAATATTCGGATATGTTTTCCCATAAATATTGGCTAGCACCTAAAATAGTCCATAATCTTGTTATTTCACCATATTCTAAAGGATTCTCCAAAGCGGGAAATTGATTCCACATTGTTTCAGTGAAGCATGTGGCTTGTTGAAACAATTTTTATTGATCCAAAATACCTTTAAGCTATTCTCCATGTATCTCAACTTTCTTGCAAAAGTGGTCCACTAAAGTATTTAATTTTTCCACAAAGTCACTTTTTAAAGTAGGTTGACATTTTATATTGTTCCAATATTGAAGGTACACCATAGACACCGCCTCCAACAATTCATCTTGAGGGAATCGTTCTCTTATCTCTGATGAAAGTGATTTTTCAATTTCTATCAAGTTGCATCTCACTGAAATGACATCATTGTCGAATAGGTATCTTGACACAGGGCGCTCTTTGGTGGTTCATCCTATCTTATAAATATAATTAAAAGGAACCATATACCCACACACTTCCATACATAGTATACCTTTTTCATCAAACTTCAAATAATTTTCATTATTTTCTATATCAATGATCGTAGTCCAATTTGTAAATCATGGACTTGTGAAAGACTCTGGCATTGTATACAAATTATCCAATGAAAGGCATGCAATTTTTCTTGCATTTGTGTATTCTGCAATATACATTGTACGACTTTGAGACATTTTCATGAGGACATTCATTTCATCTAGCATAGGAAGAATTCCAACCAATGTTAATAATGTCTCTATGTCAGTTAGTCGAAAGAGAATATCTTGAGCTTTATCTACACTGAAGCGATGTTCATACATCACCCCTACCAAGGACTGGTACTCACTAAATAATCTTTGAGCTGGTCCATTCAATGAGATCCATATTGTATCAACATCTTTTAATAGCTTGTTTCCATTTGTAACACCGTTAGCAAATTTTTTAAACTCTGAAAATGTTTTGGACTATGAGAAAAATATGCATAAGCATCTCGTACAAGATATTCAACTTTTGAAACCGATGGAAACTTGCTTACTATTTTAAATGAAAGATTCATTCTATGAGCCATACAATGAATACTCAACATATACAGTGAATCTGATAGTTATAGTCTAACACAAAGGCCATTCCTCTGTCCTTGCATTACTAATGCTCCATCCGCTCCAAAACATACCAATTGTTTTATGATCATTAAAGGATCCATACCACCACTTTTCTTCAAACTATTATTAACAAGTTCATAAATATTTTCATCTATAGAATTCTCCTTCATTTTATGAACTCAAAGTAGATAGGAATTCCTAATATGGTCATTAACCATATAAATACTCATACAAATCCATGAAGTATTATCAATATCTGTAACCTCATCCAAAGACAATGACAAAAACCTACCACTTGCAATATTCTCTTTCATATCATCCTTTTCTACTTGAGCTAGCTATTTGGCCCATTCCCAACCACTTGTTAAAGACCAATGAGAAGATGGAAAGTTTGGCATTTGAAGAAAAGATAGATATCTCATGTAATACAAATAATCTGTCATAGGATGCCCTTTAGATAAGTGAAATACAATGCTTAATTGAATTGTCTTGGATACAAAAGTTATTTCCATCTTCTTTTCGAATAGAGATGTGATGCTTCCTCCACTTGCCTCGAGTTTTTTATTATTAAATATTCATTATATTCATCATCATATTTGACATGTCAACATTCCTCAGAAGATTTCCATCTGACAATAGATTTCTCCTTGTCATATACAATTTTATTTTCACACACCTTTCCTACATGCTTCTCAATTGTATCTAACTTCATCTGAAATGTCGTTGGCGTGCCAAGTTTCCAACTACATATATTGCATCTCACTTTTGGTTTATTTTTCTCATTTTTTGGAGGTAATGGTTCAATAAATGGAAATTTTGAGACCCAATATGGTTGGAAGCCTCTCCCTATGTCCCATTGGCCTTTTTGTCTTTTCCATGAATTGGTTATGTTCTTTTCCAATGAAATATTTTCGACATTTGTACTACCAATTTCTGGTGAAAATGCATTTATCTCACTTTGATCACTAGAGGAACATATGTCCTTATCTATTATTTGGATATTAGATGCATTCTCACAAGAGTTGACATCTCTTTCAGTGATAGGTTGCTCAAAAGAGCTCGAAGCATGAAGAGAATGTGGATCCTTGTATTGAGGTTTTTGAAAGTATGATGATAGATCATTTTTTCTTGATCTTTTCTTCACACAATCAATGTTTGACATCTTAATAAATATTCCACAATTGAAATTTCAAATTGATCTAGAAGCCAAAAGTCAAACCTGCAAGAGAAATAATATAAAATTAGTAAAATTCCTAGCAAGTATAGAATATCTGTATGTATTTATATTTATTATCTTTTTTTATAAAATCAAATTCTACAACTTATCCTTTAATGTATATAGTTTCTATGATTCAACATCTACCAATTAACAACATTAATTATCTCATGCTAATATTCATCTTGTAACCATTTTCTTTTTTTAGGATAGTTGTCTTATACTATATATTGACTACAACCTTATAATGCTTCTATATCCATTACTGACTACAATTTCCCTTTCAACAACCATAGAGATGAATTTGTTGGAAATTTGTACTCTTAAGGAGAATTTGCAGAGGCAAATGAACAAAGAAATGTCCATTCAAAGTGCAGATGAATGGTGGAACAGGATCATGCAGAGATATTGAAGATTGATGTGGTATGTTTTTATTATTAACCCTGGTTTTAATGACCTACAATGATCATTGGGGACCCACATTTATTTATTGCAAGCGAGACAATGATGAACGAGGGCCTAATCCGAAGGGAAATAATCACCTTGAGAATTGTTTCAGTTTATGAACAATGTTATGCATGTATTAATGGTCAAACACAATTGTTTCTATAGTTATGTTAGTGTTAGTTAGTTATGCCTATCACCAATGATCAAATATTCTCTTACAAGGTTTTTTTTAGGGTCTCAATTCAAATTTTTATCATTTCTTTAGGTTTTCAAAATAAAAATTTGGTCATTGGCTAGTGTGTCTAGGTCTATTACTTCTCCTTTAAAAAAAATTCATATTTCGGTTATTTCCATCACTCAGTGGGATGTGTCATCAATGAAATTTCATCATCATTATCTCAGTCATACCATCATGGTCCACATTCAGCCACAGGGATACCAATCAGTGGGGAAAAGTGGTTTAAGAGCCTAGACTTGGATGTTCAAAACTACAAACCCTTCATCAAAGGTCACTACAAAGACATCATTAAGAAAAAAAAATTCCTTTTGGATAGCTCCTTGAGAAGTTTTCTCCATTGATGAGAGTAATTATGAAGTATTTTACATGTGAGGGCAGATTTTCAAGATTGTACAAGTATCATGTCAGATTGCTCATTCATTTCACAGGTTTAAAACCACTTAACCTATCCTACTACCTCTACAAGAGATTGGCTAAAATGGAAGAGAAGGTGCAGCATAGGCAAAGTGATCATCAAGCTAGCCTTTTTCACTATTCCCTTATCAAAATCATTGTATTGCATCATCTTTCACAAATGAACATCACTTGGTAGACATTCATTCCATCAAATGTCATTTTGTCTTCTTCTAGTCAGCCTACTAGCCAAAGTACACCATCAAAACCATCCAAGCATACTCAGAGAGTCCAATAAACTCACTTTTGGCACAACAAGAACAATATACTCAAAACATGTCACTTGGAGAATCTTTGAAGGCACATTTTCTAGAAATGTCTTGTTTAGTCATCTTTTTTCCAAACCGATTGTGGCCAATCAGTGATGAAACTTGCGAAACTGGAGGATGTTTGTGTTCCTTAGATGCCAAAGTACAATAAACTACTTCAGATTTTACACAGGTATTACATCATGAGAGATACATTCACATCTTCACAAGCTATTTTTTTGATTGTGAAAAGTCTTGTTTTAGACATATTTTTGAAGAACCGATTGTGGCCAATAAGAGATGAAACTTGAGAAACTAGAGAAGGTTTGTATTCCTTAGATGCAAAAGTATAATAACCTACTTCAGATTTTACACATGTATTACAGCATGAGAGATACGTTCAGCTGGGATTTTCCACATGCTAGTTAAAGGTTTGTGCAGAAATGGAAAAATGGATGATGGTATGCAGTTAGTCAATGTCATGAAAATGAAAAATTGCACGCTTGATGAAAATTTTTATGGGATCCTTGTCGATGGTTACTTGAAATTAGGCCAGTTGGAGAAGTCATTTGAAACAATGTATATCATGAAAGAAGTAGGTTGCCTTCCTACTGTTTCGAGCTACACTGCATTGGTTCAACATCTTTTCGGGAAAATAGATACAAAGAGGCTATTAACCTCTTTGAGGAAATGCATAAATGTGGTCGTGAACCTGATGTTGTAATGATCACAGAAATGATTGCTGGGGAGGTAAACCAGGGTCACATTTCTGAAGCGTGGGATATTTTCAATGCCATGAAAAGTAAGGGATTAAACCCTACTTGGAAAACTTATTCTATATTCATTAAAGAGATTTGTAAAGTTGGAAGGTCAAAGGAATCTTGCAATATTTTGTTGGAGACAAAGGAAAGAAGTATAAATCTTGGTGCCGGGACTTTCCAACAGGTTGTTTACTCTCTAGAAAATGAAGGGAAGTGAGACAAGGTTGTTGAAGTGGTGAGAGTGAACAAATCATTTAATCTTTTTCATGAAGAAATTATAGCTAATCATGTAAGGTTGCAAAATATTTCAGGTATATTAGAGGCCTATTAGCATACATGAGGAGAAAAGTTTGCCCTATTATAGCTAATACATGGACTATCATTGTAATTCAGTATGGTAGGGTAGGCTTGACAAATTCTTCTTTGTTGAAATTCAAAGAGATGAAAGATGATAAATGCAAGAATAATGCAAGTACATATACATATTTAATCATGTTTCTTTGTGGAAATAAAGGAAGAAATATACAGACAACAATGAAAGTGTTCCAAGAGATGTTACATGCAGGTTTTATGCCAGACAAATCCCTTTCTGGTGTCTTTCTTACAAGTTTGTGTGAAGAAGGAAAACTGATAGATGCTTGAAAATGTGTTGATGATTTACAAAGAAGAGGATGTTTCAAAATTCAAATTATTTATTCAATTCTCATAAAAGGTTTCTCCAGGGTAGGAAAAATGTCAAAGGCCCTAGAGTTGGGGGATGAGATGAAAAATTGGGGATGTGTCATTGATGAATATGTGTATGGTAGCCTTCTCCCTGGTTTGTTGAGGGAAACTCAAGTAAGTAAGGCTTTAGAAATGTTGGACAGTATGAGAGATACAGGTTATTTACCTACCGTTCATATCTATACCACTCTGATTATTCATTTCTTTAGGGAAAATAAATAAAAAAAAGCATTATGGTTTGTTGAGGAAATGAAAAATGTTGGTTGTGAGCCAACTGTTGTTACACATACAACATTAATTAAAGGGTATATGAATGAGGGATTAACTTCTAATTCTTGGAATACTTTCAATCTCATGAAGGAGAAAGGGCCTCCTCCTGATTTTAAAACTTACTCTACATTCATTCACTGTCTTTGTAGGGTGGGTAAATAAAAAATGGCACTGGAACTACTATATGAAATGATGGAAATCGGTTTTCAACCTAGTGTTGTAAACTTCAGGACTATGTTTTTTGGTTTCAACAAAGAAGGAAAGCAACAAGAAGCTATGAGTGTGCTACGGGCTAAATGGGCCTTTTCAAGAAGAAGAAAATCTTTCATTTTACCAAAGTATGCATCTTTGCAACCAAATCCTTTTCCACAATACTTGTAGAGCTTAGTATTTACTAATCTATTGGAAATTGAATCATTGAAGTAACTATTGGAAGATAATCTTAAAGGCAGCGTTGTCAATGTATCATTGTATTTCACATTTTCATATTAAACTAATATCCAAACAAAATCCATAATTTTCTTAGGAATTTCTCTGATGAGCTAGGCCTTATTGCTAAGAACACTATTCATGCTTGATTTTCATGGCACAACATGTATAATTGCAATACGATGTTTTTGTGCAATTTGGAACAATAATAATATTAAGGCCACCATCAACCTTCAGGGTCTAAGTTATAGGTTCATACTCAAAGACCTACATCGAAAAACTGAGATTCTTACTCTATCAAATTTTTTATCACTAATGATATTAAGCTTCCATGAACCTATGCAATGAATAAAGTCTAATCTTGGGAGTAAAAGATGAATCTAGAATTATCTAAAATGTTCAGAGGCTTGAAGTTGTAAGTGGCAAGGGAAAATTATGGCTTGTAGCTGAAAATCAAGATTGCACCAATGTGGTTCTTACTATTATGGATTTTTACTTTTTTACTAGACTTCGAGCATTATGTTAGAGGCTTATATTTTCTCCTAAAAAACTTGGTAATCGCTTTCCATTGATGTGTTAGCATCTATTATTATTTAGAATTTCTATTAAACACTTTATAAACTAGTTTGGGATGCAAACTAGCTAATCAATCCACCAATCCCATGGAACAAAGATTTCAAAATTTTGTTGGGATCATATACATGCTTGCTAGCACAAACATTGTTTTTATACCATATGAAGGTTAGACTCTTGTCCCAGTTCCATGTATTGTATCTAATGTTAAAATTATGTGGGAGCATCAAGGTGGGTGGTCTTAGAACAATGTAGATACATTGTATTGTAACAATGATGGACTACACTTCTATCGCTACCTTGTGTAACATGCTTTGTTGTAACAATTATGAACTATACTCTGAGCACCACCTTGTGTAATAGTTTCTCCTTATGGTTCATCACTGCCATTGCTATATGGCAATGCTTTGGTTGGGGACTATTGTGACACCTTTGTGACTTTACTGAATTTCACAACTGCAACCATGTAAATTGTCTTATTGCATTTGGTGTTCCATACTCTTGAAACATTGTTAATTGTTTATGTCACGATGTCACTTGGCCTCAATGGGTGCTACATGTAACATCATCCAGTCAAGTGATCATTTACTTCCTTATCCACTTCATTGTATCTTTGTACATAAAAATAATATTGTTGGCAAACACAAGTCACACATGGCTAATGTCATAAAAAGAATTATGTATGAACTTAAGTGTTAGAACACAACAATTAAACCAAGAAAAATTGTAATTGGCCTCTTCAATGGGAAAACATAGCAAGTTTATGACTTCTATTAGTTCCCTAATAGTGATACAATTTTCCTCAAAACACCCAAAATTTAGCCAAATCGTGCACCATTTGGGGTTTAATCCTTAAAATTTACCCACAAGAAGATCATAAAATGCATATCTTCTATGACTAATCACTTTTGACATTGAAGTTGATACAAAAATAATTAGGAACTCTCTTATAATTATAAATAACTAGGGAATAGAGGAGTCCACAAAAAATTATTGTCTGAGTCTAGGAAAGTGTTCTAATTATTATCTACCAGAAGTCCAGTTTCAAAGAAAACTTTGCATTTGAAGGTGGTGTTCTCATAATCTAAAATATGTTTACAATTATAATCTCCTATGTTAAAGATCATGATCTTTGGCAACCTTTTGCTTAGATCCCCTCCTGCACACAATCTGGATTAAGAGGGGAACCCCTTTTTTGGCTCCAACATGGGTATATTTGGAAATCTCATCCATACTGGAGTGGTAGTATAGGTGTCTTTCGAGATGGAATTTTGGAAACTAGGGCTTCAAAAAGAGTCTTGATCTACCCTAGAGCCAGGGCCATTCTAAGATGTTCTTATCTTCAGTATTCTATCCATTTTACAAGAGCTCCTTTAATGATGTCCAGAGTCCATTAAATTTGCAAATCAATGCATTTTCCCTGTGATCCTCCAAGGATTCTAGAATACCCTTTGAATATATGTTTAAAAATTGGACCTCCTTTGATTCATCTCCCTTAAAATTACCTTTGCAAGACAGTTTACCATCTAACATTGTATAGGTGTTTTATGCAGGCCTGTTTAAACTAATGGTTTTAGGAACTGGTATCTTTAGACAACTAACAAAGTGTTAGGATTACAGAGAGGATGAACAAGATGATTACAATATGTTTCTATGGCCAATATAAATATAATCTTGGATTGAATCTTTGTCAAGTACATTTCTTGAAAATTTTCAAGGAAATTCCTTTCTGCCATCCAACATGCTCTGAGTAATGCGACCAACTTGATTGATCTAGCCTTAGTTTCTGAGTTTTGGCCCCTTGTAAATTTTGTCCACTCCCATGCTGTAGTCTTTTTATGTAAAAAAGAACATTTTTTATCGAACACTGAATCAATAATTACATGGATGCCAGAAGTCTGATTCTTTTGGGAGAAACAGAGTATTCTTTAGACCAACCAAATTGTTGTATAAGGCTTACAAACTATGATGTAAAGCGATATATTTGATTCTACACTTTTCATCAAATATTAGTTCAAACATAGAGTACAAAAATATCTTGCTCAAAGCTAATGGTCCTTATGGTTAAGAACTTGTGTTTACTCCTTGGAGGTCACAGGTTTGACACTCGAACTAGATAGGGTATGTGCACCTATGTAGACTAAGCAGTCAAATCGTTGTGTGGATGGGGTCATTTGTCCCACAAACAAAGGGGTCTTATACGTCAATTTGGCATCTAGCTAGGTGGTCACCTTAAATTAGATTATTATTATTATTATAAATATTTCCTATCTAGACAAGAATGATATAAGATCAGAGATTGATAAAGAAAAAAGCCCAACACTCACCTTTCCTATTTGCACAGAATTTTCACTGTCATTACTCCTAGCATTGAATATTTTATTTCCATTCTTCTTATGGGACCAAGTCATCATCTTCTTCATTTGTTGAAATTTCTAGGATGGAGCTGATAGAATGAATCTCTTGCACAGACCAAGAAGTCTCATCTTCCAAGTCAAGAAGTCTTGTTCCTTTGAGAGAGTTGCAACCTCCTTTAGACTGACCAGACTTCTGTGGAAGGATTTCAAACTATGATGCATAAAGAGTTACTGGATTTTGTATTTTATATTAGTTCTTATTTTGTTTAGAGTTCCGAAATGGCATGCACAGAACTAGATATTTGTTATCTAGACAAGGCTAAACTAAGAGCAAATCTCAATTTAGAAAGCGTAGCCCACAACTTCATATTTACAAAAAAGTTTTGTTGTCCCTACTTCCATCTTTGATGATTTTCTCCAGGAGTGTGTTGTCTTCTTCAGTTGTTGAATGGTCCAGGAAGTAGTTTCTTGGGAAGATATTTTACACAGTCTAAGGAGGCTCAGCTACTAGGGAAAGTGGAGCCTAGATAGATTGGGAGGTGCAAATAATTTGAGCCTCTTGGGAGACAGACAGGCCCATCACCTCCTTGAAATATGGGTTTCCATAATGCACATGAATGATTCTAGAAATTCATGGAGCACATGCCAACACCAAATATTTTCAGCATCATTCCTCCAGGAACATAAATTAATCCACCAAACCTAGCTAGGTTTTGATTCCCCTTAGCCACTCCATCAAAGACAAGGGCACATTTATTTTGGATTTGAACTCTGTAAATGTCTTACAGTTAGGTAAGAAAAGGATAACAATAGGGACCCTTTGAACATATGCAGAACAAGACAATCAATTTACTCAAACTTCAAAGTGAACCCTTTCAATAACTTGTTGGCAATGGATATGGTAATAATCTCCTCCATACTTTCCTTCCCTTTTTGTTCTCTACTATGGAATACTAAGACAAGAGATCAAATATTCCTCAAGCTTTTGGTAAATGATTTATACCAAACTCATATTCAGAAGCATGCACTTGAACTTGTATTTTTCCATGTTGTGGTCTCTAATATATTGAAAAAGAAAATACTGACACCGATTGTTCCTCCATACTATCAATGTACAGCTCATACCAACATAGACATGGTTTAGACATCCCCAAAGGCATACCCATTTGGGTATATACTCAATGCACATCATATATTACCAATAGTGATGGTCACATGGGCACCCAAAAATGTTGAATCGATTCCCACCATTGCCATTGTCATTCCTGCACCCAACTTTAAGACCCTCAAATCCTATTTGTTACCTCTTCTGTGTAACAACCGATGGGAGATGTGGCCCACTTCTACATTCAACTCAAACCAATTTTATGATTATAGCTCAAACCTATTTTTTTATTGTTGTTTAGTGCATATGGTTTTGGGTGTGAGTGATTCCAAAACATCTTATCCAAAAACCAGTAGAGAGCAGAGGCTATAGGCCATACCTGAAAAGAGAGGCCTCTCAAGGGAAGCTGCCTCACCAACACTTTATGGTTTCTATGAATTGTATTCTCATACTCTTAAGTACAATTAAAATTTATATATTTGAGGGAACAAAGAATGTCATTTTATGTACAATGATATCATCCAAAAGAGCCTACCAAACTGGAGGAGTCAAACTTTAATGAGTCAGGGTTTTTCAAAACCTTGTGATAAAAATGATAGAATGGTATCCAAAGATGAAATATTGGAACATTTAGACATAAAGGGAAACAAAGTGGAGGAAATTGAGAGGTAGAGGTTGTTACAAGAACCATATCAAATGATGAAGATGATTGTCCATGTTGAAAGAGGGTACAACTGGATGGCAAAAACATAGATAAAACACATTAATGTGCACAAAATAGCAAATTTGTAACCCTAAGAAAACTTCACATAAAAATATAAATTAAACTTAACCTAAAGGCCAATTGAAACAAAAAAATACAAAGTCTACCAACCTTTGAAGTAACATACTAATGCCTAAAACTAGTCTTCAATATCAATGCTAAGGAAATCTAAGCATAGAAGACAAATTGGAGTTCTAAGCAAAGGAAACTCTAAGAAAACTAAAACTTGTTAAGTATTGATCAAGATATGAACTATTGATTGAGCGAAAGTCCTCAAAATTTTTAAAATCAAGAAGCAACTCAGATTTTCATGTAAAGGAAGTCAAAGACATGAAAAAAAACTACATGTAGCATGTTCAAATTTTAAAAGCAACGATTTAGATTGCTAAGAAAAAGAAAACCAAGACATGAAACAATTTTAAGTATCATATTATGTTGTGGTTGAAGTGGTCCCAATGGGGTTTGGTTTCCATCATGTATGAGGTCTCATGGTCGAACCCAAGATAAGATAAGGATTGCATGTATAACCAACAAAATGCAAGCATTGAAATAAAAATAGAAATCAAGGCTATCAATCCCATGCATGCAATGAGCCTCTCTTGTGGACTATTAAATTACCATACTGTATGATACCATGTTCTAAAAAGTTTTAAAATCTAGTAGCTTAGAGTCTTAAGAAAAGGGACAAAACAAATAAATATTAATAAGTCTCATATTCTTAAGGATTAATTCTCAAATGTTGAAAAGTAGATAGTAGCTCAGATTTTCTAACAAAGGAATTTGTTCGAGATGTGAATAAAATAAAAGAATTTTGAGATTGAATTTATTTTGGGATGACCCACTTAGAGAGGTGTTTTTCCTGGTATCATGTGACTGATTTGAAGAACATGACAAAGATTGAGTATCTCTAAGTAACAAGAAATGTGAACTTAGGAGTCAGGAATAGCTCACAAATGTCCTTTGAAATTCTGTAAGAATCTAACAACTGCAAAAGTGTGTGTGCTTTTGTCCCTCTACATTCTTGATCAGGGATTTGACGAAAGTTGAGTAATGAGTCTAGAATCAGATTTGAAAATTGAGATCATGCATTATTGAACTATTGTCAAGCCTCTTCTCCATAATTTATAAAGCCTCAACACTCATTCCCATAAAACATAGAAGAAAATACATGACCCATGGATTATGGAACAAAATTGGAAATGCAGGGGAATTTGGGGAACCCAAAATCGATGGGAATTGGGAAAAATCATTCCCTCTAACAAAGCTATGAAATTTTTGGGCAAAATCGGTGTCAAAAATATTCATTCGAGAGGATATGCAGGCGAAGTAAATCCAAACATGCCCTAGTTTAGAAAATATGGGCAATGCATTTACCAAAAATCTAGATTCTAAAAAAAATGGGGTGAATTGACAATTTGTTCATGAAATCGGAAGGGTGAACTCTCTTTCCACTGATTTTCTTATGATTTTTTAGGGGAAGAATTAGTTTCCATATCTATCTTTTATTTTATTATATGGGATAAATATTCTAATTTTTTTAAACACTAAGTGAATGAAAAATCACCCCTTAAAAGATTGGAACCCTAAAATTTTGCCCATCTACGAAATTTCACCCCTAAAATCATCTATGGAATTATGTATTGGTACCAATATGGCAACCAACGTGGCTAAGAAGTGACACATGTCACTAAGTGATTGGTCGATTAGGAAAGAACGTGCCTCTATTGGTGCAAAGGTCCTTTGGACCTTTATTTCAATTGTCAACCATCAGATCCAAAAACAGATACATGGATCATTTGTTGGAGTTTTAAAGGTTATCAAGGTCATGTGTCAGCCAAAAATGTCGACAATGATAAAGGCATTGATGAAATGATGAGAGTTGTTGATTTGTTGTTGGGGGAGAGATATCTTCGCCGTTAATTTCCTTGAGATTCGTTTGAGAGAGGTTGACTTCATGATGATGTGAGGATACCAACATGGAAACCAATGTGGATGAGTAGTGACAGATGTCACTATGTAATTGGATCAAAAGAAAAAGTGGGCCCCATTGGGAGAGGAGGTCCTTTGGACTTTCATTTTATTTCTGGTCATTGGATCTACAGACCAATGAATATGGACAATCAATGTCTAAGGTATCATCATCAGGGGTAGTAGGATGGTGAGTTAGGAGAGTTTTGATGATGAAATAGATTGGTGACACATTCAGAGCCATAGATCTCAATGGAGACATGAAAATGAGATCTGGACCATCGATCTAGGATAATGTCATCAAGGTTCTATTGGGCCCGAGATGGGATCATTTTTATGACAGTTATTATACACTTTTTCCGCATGTACATATGTGTTTTTCATCTTTTGAAGGAGCTTTTTGAAGAATTTCATGATAAAACGGTATGATCGACACTCGGTATGCATAATTCATGTTTAATTATTGTATAGAGTATAATTCATCATGTTTTAATGCTTCCAAGAACTAATTCACATTTTTCTGGTGTTATAGGGAAAAAACACACTACATTTCTAGTTCCAACACTCCTTCCAACACTCATTCCAACACTTGATCTGGCACTTCGTCCAACACCTCTTCCTACATAAAAACGTAGGGTGACTTGGTGGTTATGGTATTGGCGTCCAGTGATGGGAAAATCGAACACATGGGTTTTGTTCATAATTTCCCCCTCCAGCTACTGAGCTCCAGACAACTCAGTTTCAGTTGTTCAAAGAGGGCGATTATTGGCTCACTCTATTTCGGCAGTTAGGGCACCATTAATGAAATTTACCAATTTTAGAAGTGGTTCAAACCTCCTGTGGTCGACCACTTGGCATGTAAACATTATAAATACTACTAGGATGGTCATCAGATTGTTGAACCAATTATAAGAGCCATTAGATTAGAGAAAAATTCGTTTTTCTCTGTTTTGGTATTTTACATTGCCAAAATTGTGCCAGAACTACGTTTTCAAGATTTCATGGTGAATTCGCCTTGTTAAGTTCGTGGTGTGCTTGTAGGAGGTAGCCACGACTTGTCGGGGGGGGGCACCAACAGTCTGGTGATTGTTCTTAGTTATTTATGCATTTCTTAATTCAAATTGCTCTTTCTTATTTCCTATATATGCATGTTTTTATTTAATTAATTAGTTTGTTGTAGCTTACTGTTTTACTTCTTTTTTGGAGGTTAGATGATGATATGTGTTAGTATGTGTTGATTTTATAGATTAGGAATAGGCTTGCAAGTCTCTATACTAACCTTGTGTGCAATTAGAAAGTCTCTCTCTCTTTATACTAACCCCGTGTGCAAAGTAGATGTCAAATGATGCTTTCTTTTATAATTTTACAGTCAAGTTTAGAACAAATTTTTAATTAGAACAGAACATAGTTTTAATTTGGGTTTTCTTCTGCCAAGGATTGATGGATGGGTAGATTTACTTCCAGTTTTTATAGTTTGCTTATCTTAGTTTTACACAGATTTCATTTACTTAGTTATTGGTTAATGTAATTGTCAATTTACTTCTTAATATCATAGTTTGATTTCTGTTTTTAATTCATTTTCTTATCATAGTTTGAATGGTTAAAACAGACATAGTATAGTTTTATTTCACACAATTTTCTTTCTTAGAATTAAAGTGCAATTGAATTTTTTAGTTAATGAATGAATCTAGTTTGCTTACATAGTGTAGAATTGGAATAATAACCTCGTTATGTTGTTGATGGTTCATACATGAATATGCAAGGTATTTAACATTATCTTTGTCATGGCTAAATTATCCTTAGATTGTTTAATCCATACCTTTAATTTTTCCATTGAGATTAGTGTTGAGTTTATACCATTGGAATTGCCCTTTGTTGTCAAGTTTCATCGAGATATCATCCATCACCACTGAAGGCATTCACACAACCACCAGCATTACATTTGAGTGTTTCATAGATTAAAGATAGTTTCTTGTTTAAGTTTCTTGCTTTCGTAGATTAGAAGAGATAGTTTCTTGTTTTCATAAGTTTAGAAAATAGTTTTATTGTTGCTATAGGTTAGATAGACTTTGCTTTGATAGATAGTAGTTTGCTTATCATGGATTAAGAATTAGTTGGTAGTCTTTCTTGCTTTCAATAGAATGGATTTCCTTTCATGCATTGCATTAAGCATCTAGATTTCCTTTCATGCAAGAGAAATAGTTTTTCATTAGGCATTTAGTCCACTTGCCTCTTAGGCTAGATAGTTGTTCAATGAGAAGTTTTACTTGCAGTCGTTAGTTGCCTTTGCTTGCTTGTCTTTTCCTTTAGTAGGTTAGTTAGGTGTCTTTGCTTACTTGTGTATTTTCTTTAATAGGTTAGATAGGTGCTTTTGCTTATTTATTTACTTTCATAGGGTAGTTGCTAATTGAATGTAGGTTGGCAAGTTAAATAATTTTTCTTTTGTCATTTGCTTATTATGCTTAGTAGTTTGCTTTTGCTTATTGTTAAACTAGTTTGCTTTACACAGAGTTTTCATTTTCTTTCTTAGGAACTATCCATCGACCCTTGGCCCAAAAGTACTTAGGTTACCTAGTTTCATTTTTCTTAGTAGGATTTTCTCATTAGATAGCTTTACTTGAGTAGATTAGCCTTAGATAGCTGCCTTCCTTAGTTAGACTATACTCCTACCAGCCTTCTACCTTTGGCATATATTTTTCTACAACTCTAAGTTTAGTTACTTCGGGTTGACAATTTAATTGAGGGTTTTACTGTGTTTTTAGTACATATATAACACCCATCAGGTTCAAAGGGGACTTGTTAGGTGTTGTTAATAAATTTCGACGATGACGAAAGGAGTGTTTTGGACTGTCGATCAGAGCGGCATGAAGACACGGTCTAAACCATTAATCTAGCGTGGGACCCACCATTAGCTTTAGAGGTGAGAAGCAAATGATTAATCAACTGTGGCACAAGTTGGTGTTGTGAACTTACAAAGAACCACTATATGGGAAGATTGAGGACCACCATGTAATGATCCCAAGCCATTATGCAAGGATCATCACTATTTTGGTGTCTTTTTCAAACTTTTTCCTGGTTGTGGTATTTCGTCAAACACTTTGTTGATCTACTTTTTAGATGTGTTTATATGTGTGTACGCAGCAAATAACAGAAAGAGATAACCATGGAACATACCTCAACCATATGCAATAAGATAGACAAGCCAAAACATCTCAATTCTTCTTTATTCATAAAATAGAGAAACCTGCTACAATGAAGATGCCGATCTGGAATGCTCAATAGATGGCCAAGAAGATAGACAATAGATAAGAGCTGCTACAAAATTCTCTCGCTAATACAAAGATGTCTCCAAAGGCTGAATAGGAAATGAAGATCAATACAAGCAGATCTAAATGCCAAACTCTCCAGCTGAAGAATTCCACGCTCCAATAGAAGGCTGAAACCCTCAATAACTCGGCCCTGCTGCCAAAAGTGTCCAATCACCCTAAGAAATATGCCAACTGATAGATCGGGTGATGGT
>ML777901.1:359680-401454 GCA_009831015.1 Picea engelmannii | reverse complement strand
GATTCCAATGAGCTATTACACTGAGAGGTTCCTCCAAGTAATGTGCCCAAAATGACCTCTTTAGTGAATTCCATTGACTTATAGCTCAAAATAGTCAAAATCATGGAAATCGTCAGAATGCAACAAAACCAAAGCCAACCTGTATGGAATGGCTCATAATGATGGAATATGTTCATCAATGCAAGCTGGACCCCACAATGCCTCTCAAATACCCCTGTACTCGCTCTAGCATCCATCTGGCTACTCTGGTCATCATGAATCTCTTCCCTGTGATGATGTCCCAAAGTGGGGACATTACACACCATATAGAGAATGTCATATGGGAGGGTTGTTAACCCCCTTGTAGGTTAGGATCTCCTACACAATTAGAGCTGTCGGATGCTTGGCCCTAGGACCATAGATCTAGTCATTGATAGATCTTGATTGTTCATCGATTGATGGAAATTGGTGATATGGACCATCAAATCTATGATGTTCCATCATCGGGGAATAGGAGGATGAAAGAGTGGGCATTAAAATCCAGATAATTTAGAGTCACAAAATCACTTAGGGTCATTGGATGATCAACACGAGGACTACCAAATCTAGGATAGGCTTGATTAACAGATCGTCATCGAAAATTTTGGTTGGGGTCTTTCCAACCCATGAAAGTAAAATCCATACGACGACAACGACATGAGGTTCTGTGGGATCATAACCAGGGATCGAAAAACCATATGGAAAGCACCATGTTGGAGCCACGTCGGATGACACATGGGATAGGAATCCATGTGGTAGTGAGGTGGAACTTGGCCAATGAGGGACAAGAACCTTGGAAGGCCATAAATTTTGACTCTGAGATCATATTTGGGCATACTAATAGTCGTTGGAAATCTCTTGACAAAGAAAAGACATTGGTTCCCTCGAGAATAGGCCTCGATATGGTTAAGGAAAAGATAAATTTTACTATCCCATCCCTTAAAAGGTACTTAGGGGTTTGGGTGTGTTACAAAGTGGTATCATAGTAGGATACAACACTAGGCCTAGATGGGATAGAGATTAGTCAAAGGACTGGTATAATAAGGCATATATTATCATGTTTAAAAAAAATTCTTTGAGTTAAAATTTTACTTATTATCTGCATTAAATCCTTGAGGATAAGGACTGCAGATTAAAACGTTTCTGTTATTTTGAGTTTTTACAATAGAAACCTTAACATAATGAATGAAATAGAGGGATTGAATTGTTGACCTCGTGGAGTGATGGATATTCCTACAAGGGTACGAATATGTTGATAAACATTAATAGTAAGACCTGAATTTAAAAGGAGTGAGAATGGCAGAATCCTTTCAAGGGATGCTTAAGTCTAGAAAATGAATAATTTGGGTGGTTTAATAAGTCATAAAACTTCATGTAAGTATGGGTCGATGGATCCCCCTAGAAATTTTAATTGTTGTTTAATAAATAAACTAATCCATGTATGTATAACCCCTCATGTTTATAGGACTGACGAAAAATAGGTAAGGTCTATTTACTTGATCTATAATAAATGAAATTTTGATCTAGATTTATCTAGTTAAGAAAAAGAGAAAGGGTCCTTTGGACTATTGACAATCCCCATAAAAGAAGTGAAATGACATGGACATATGAGAAAGTTATGAGCTCATGGTTGTACGAAGAAATGTATGCATTACTATCGACTTGAGTATTTACTTATGCATGGAAACGTAAGATGTGAATGTGATGTAAGCATGTATGTAACATGCAAATAGACATAGTATAACATGTAGTGGGTTTTAAGGTATGGTATGATAATCGATCAATTTGGTCAATAATGACCTTATGTCAGTAGAAAATATGACGAAATGAATAAAAATGTTGATAATGATGTTTGCATACAGTCTTATGAAGATAGGACTGTAAGGATTAATGAGATATCGATATAATATCTTATTAAGGAAGTGTTGGAACATTTTTAGACAACCAATGGGTCATATTGACATCCATATGTGGATGGTAGCTACATGGATATGGATTGGTATGCTCAGCTAGTAGTGAGAGGGAATTTAGGAAAATAAATTTTATAGCAGTTGAGGAAAGAGTGTGTCCTTTCTAGTTGTTGTCATGTATAAAGGGAAACATAATTATGAATATGTTTACGAGACTTTTCATTTGAATGATTGTAAGCTATCAACAAAGAGGGAATCATAGTGTTGATTATTCCTATGAGAGATGTCATAAGAATGGTTGTAAGGTCTCTCGGAGGAAGGATTTAGAATTTTGAAATGTCCATGTGTGTGAAAAGAGGTGCAAGAAGTGAACTTGCATGCTAAGTATTTATCTATGTTTGTATATGCTTGAGTCCATGGATTGAATGCGTTATAAGGATTTCCCGTATGAATATTGATATTAAGACCAAATAAATGTGGACGAATGATGTGAAATGTGAAAGCAAGGAACATGCATGATATATATATATATATATATATATATATATATATATATATATATATATATATATATGCTAAAAAGTCTTGGTAATACTGCCTGACTAAGTGAAATGTGAGGCAAGATTTATATTTTTCTGGATTGGATAATTCCATGGATGTATGGATGACCCTATGTAGAAGGGTATGAACTGTTCAACTTAAATAATATCTTGAGGAGGTATGCCACTCCTTAAAGAAAGAGATAATATGAAATGTTGAAAGGAAAAGGAGCAAGATTTCTTTGTTGATATAGATAGAAGGAATGTGAGAATGCCTTTGAGAATCTCATGAACAAATCATGAGTTAAATAATTTTAAACAAATATGCATAAGAAATTGTAAAGTGTGTTGGTGGTAGACACACAAAACATGCTAATGCATGTGATTAAGTGCATGAAATCACAACTTGAAAGCAAACTATTAACATAAGAGTTCTTATTTGAATGTAAATATGAAATTCATAATATAGATGCAAGATTATATTCCTTATGGACTATTGGGAAAGAATCCGAAATGAAAAAGTTGAGGTTGACTTGAGGTTGAGGTCATATCAGATAGTGATGGATATGCAATAAGGAATTTACATGATGAGACAATTCCATGTGGAGAAACTGTGTGAGAACTCTATCAAGAGAACAAAGTCACAATCTTAATGACTTTTGGACAATTAGAAAATGGACTACAAACTATATTTGTACAATAATCATGGATTACATTTTAAAATATTGTACATAAGTGAAAGATATGCAAATAAATGTTGACCATTCTGATTTCTAATGGTAACGTGCAGAATGCACATGTTCATAATTCATTGTGTACCAAAATATTGCTATTGTAGCATGCTGATTTATCCAAAAAGTTCAAGATGAACTTGACTTAGATTGCTCAAGGAAGAGAGTAGACATATCCCAGGAGGGATAGACTTCATAAGAAAAGAAGGAGAAAAGTATTTATACTTTTATCACTCTAAAACTATGAATAATAAGACATAGTTGTATGCTTTAAAATAACAGTTGGTGAAAGGAAAGTAATCTAATAAGTATGTTCAAATGAATAGTCTTGATTGAGTCATGTTAAGTAAAGGAATTGAGACCTTAGAAATAACTCAGCTGGGATGACAGTTCCAGGCTGTGTAGGAGTTGGAAAAAGGGAAGAATCCCTTAACTCCTTTCTTTTGTCTAATGTGTTTCTATGGGATAAGAAAACATTGAAAGGTTGATATGTAAAAATGTTTTAATACATGCGAATGTTGTTGGCTATGGGATATTGAAACAACTGAAAGTTTGATTGTAATTTCACCCACAAAAACATTGAGGATAATGTAACAAGTGCATACAGATATGCTAGGACATATATGATAATTTTTTCTAATTTAAATGCTATGGTACATGTATTATTATTTTACATGACAACTAATGTACTTATGAATGTGATGATGTGTGTAATATATAGAAAAATATTGGATTTATTGGGGAAGGAAACTGCTAATGATTGAAAACCTCACGTAGAGGAAAATTGCAAGAAGTTTGTTGTTGAAAGATCGATGACATGACTTTCATAGTTTCCATGAAGAACCACTGATGAGGTAATGTTAAAGAAGGTTCTATAAGCCAAAACAAGTATAAAAGTATTCATACCTATGTTGTATAAGACATGAAGGGATTGGGTAAGAATCCATTCTTAACTATTTTATTATTTTAATAATATGAAAAATAATTTTGAGTGGTTGTTGCATGCCATTGATACCCAAGAATGGTATGATCTTGGAAGAGGAAACTGAAGGACAGAGAGGGCAATATCTAGTAGCCAAGTATTATTGAGATCCTTGCAATAAAATTCATGAGAAAAGTATCATGAATACTTTGACCAATCTGGAATGATTGGGAACAATAATGCTCATGACCAACATGTTGACTGAATGCATTAATGAAATGAGAGGGAAGGTAATGGAATCATTATGGAAGAAGGATATTTCAATGATGAACTAGAATGTAACCATGGTAAAGAAATGTATTGGGTGGCCATAAGTGTTGTATACCTAATTACTAGTAAAGAATTAATTCTTAAGGGTATTCAAGTAAAAATTTTAATTTCATGAGTAATGATCTGAGACTATGATCATATCCAAGCAGCAGTATAGTCACGTTGTAATAATAAATGTGTTTAGAGAATCCATATGGTGATAGGTTGGGTGTGCTCCAACGCACCATGGAACAGTACCTAATAGAGAATATGGAGATCAAAAAATAAATGCAAGTTTGCATTATGAGTGACTGTGACCATGAACATTGTGCACATTAGTTAATTTCATATGATGAAATGATTAAAGATAGAAGAGGATGGTATGATGAAATAACACATGGGTAAGGAATGGTAAATTCCTTTTTATTTTATATCATTGAATAGATGAATTTGATGCAACTGTTAGACTGCAAAAATTAAGAATCATTTGTGATTCCATTATAAATTTGCAGTGAGAATATATATGCATGAGAAACTTAAAACTTGTTTATCTTTGTAAAGATTGAATTGTAGGAAGGAGGGTCTTGGAAATGTAAATATTGTAATCCCACGAGGAATACCAATTCATGTTGGTTGTAAGGAGCCAAACTGTTATGAGAAGGAAATAACATGCTTGTGAACTCTTGTTCCAATATGGAACAGACCTGGAAATGAAATGAAATGTGGAGTTAAACATCTGTAGGTGACATATTTGAAATTTGATTGAAATTGATAATGAAAGCATCTCATGAGTTAATGTATGCATGTGATACAAGTGAGATGAAAAGATCTGTCTAGGAAGGATAGATGGTGATTGTCAAATAAGAAAGCATGGAAGATGACCACTATTGTGACAAGAGAACTTTGTGATAATTCATGATCCCCATAAGAATGTTGTGCTATGGTAAAAAAGGCCGAATGGATGCTTTTGGCAGAGAAAGCCATAGGGACACCTTGGTAGAGCAAGCTCGGGGGATGCTTTAGCTGTAATACTCAAAAAAGTATTTGAAACTCTTCTTTTGCAAGAAATCTAGTGCAAGAAATATGGATCATCCGAGGGACTGTATAGTAAAGAAGGAGATGCATGAGCCTAAGCCCGAAAGGCGAGTGACCGGAAGGAAGAATATATTTCTATAGCTCATGTGAAAGACTCAATGCAATCTTTAAAATTTTGTCATCTATTGATTGGGATCATGCAAAAAGGAAAATAGTAAGTCAAGTAAACAAAACATCCATATGGATGTAGATCCATGAACTATATTGATAAGTACTATGTAGATATGTGAAATTTGTCCTTTGAGTTATGAACAACAATAAAATATTTTTGCACAAAATTGTGATTAATATTCTTGTTTTTTGAAACTATTGTAGACATGTGACAAAGGCCAAGAGTCTGGGAAAGGAACATACCATTAAAAGGAAGACATTTCTAAATGTTGTTGAAATACAAGGCATGGAAGGTGTTACAAAGAAAAGAACATCGAGGAGGGTGTTCCTTTCAAGGGGGATGGGATTGTAACACCCTGTTTAACAGGTAGCATATGCTTGTCATTGATGGCAAGTATAGCAATGAATATGGCATGGGTATAGGAAGAATGTACAAAGGATTGTTGGCATGTTTTATAGGCAGCGTAGACTTGTCATTGATGGCAAGTACAATAGTGATGATGGCTTAAGTACAATAGTGAAGATGGCAGGATCAGAGTGTGCATGTGAAGACTCTGCAGAGGTGCAGAAGTCCAAGAATCCCTTGGGGATTCAGAAGTGAAAGATCAGGAGGAACAGTGTCGAGGAGCATGCGCGCAGCAAAGCTCAAGATACAGGAGTTCGCAGAAGAGAAGGAAGACAGAGATCCACAGCCGTTGGATCTCATTCAGAAATCCCGTCAGTCGTCAGATCGGACAGGAGTTGCACGAGGTTTACTATTGGGAAAAGCCAAGGTGAAATCCCGACAGAACGAGGGCCGTCAGATCTGAATATAGACAAGAAAAGTGCACTAAAGAGAAGGACAGGTCTCAGCCGTCAGATCCGAGCACAGGGTCCGACCACCGTTGGATCGAGGAGAACCTACACGGTCTTTAAAAGTGCAAGGAGGTTTGGCTGCGGTCATGGGGATAATGGTCATATGGGCCAGGAGCCTAGCCAGGAGAGCTAGTGTGTAAAGAGCACGTCGGAGTTTCGAGGATCGCATTTTGGAAATGTCAAAGTAACAATGCAACAAGAATCTCGATTTCCTGATATGAAAAATCACGATGTAATCTGAGCCATTAGATCAAGCTTTGAGCTGGACCATTGATTCCACTCAATGGAGAGGCATCGGGGATCGAGAGTTGGACATGTCAAAGTTTATTGACATCAGGAACCCCGAAATTGCAATGTGTGAAATCTCGAATGAACCTGAACCGTCAGATCAAGATGTGATCTAGACCATCGACCCAACTCACAACATCAGACCACGTCAGCTAGGGACATGTGGCACAACTAGGTAATGATAGGTGTCAGGATGATTCAACACTTCAGGCACATGTAATTCACGAATCAGAGTGACACATGGCAGTATTCAACACGTGTCAATCCACGTGTGACGTCAGCAAAGTTTCAGGGATCGCAACATGGAGACGCAAGTAAACAGTGAAACAGAAATGCCGAAATCGCGATATGCGATATCGCGACGTATTTGTAGCCGTCAAATTAAGAAGTGATCTGGACCGTTGATTCTCTTCATGGAGTATCGGGGATCGGGACTTTGAAATGACAAAAACACTTGACAACAAGAACCCCGAAATTGCGATATGTGATTTCGCGATTCAATCGCAGTCGTTAAATAGAGATCAGCTCTGGACCGTTGATCATACTCCATCTTAGAGCTTCGCCTATCACGACTTGGAGTCACAAGAACCTCCATATAAGGAACAGTGAGATGCGAGATCGTGATTTAATCGTGGACCATTGGATCAAGAGGATGTGTGGCAAAAGATCAGAGAACCATAAAGCTGCATCTCGGAGTTTCGCCTATCGCAACTTGGAGTTACGAGCACCTCCATATAAGGATCAGCGAGATGCGAGATCACAAAAATATCCTGACTGTCAATACACCAAAAGATGTGGACCATTGATCTAAGCTCCTTTTCGAAGTCTCGCCTATCGCGACTTGGTGTGACAATAACCTCTATCGAAGGAATCGCGAGATGCGAATTCACGATGAGATCTGGACCGTAGAATCATCAAGATCGTGGACTGTTGATCTCAGCTCCATCTCGGAGTTTCATGGATCATGACTTGTAGAGTCGAGATGATTCATCTCCAGATTCACGAAATGCGAAATCATGAAAGCTCTTGGTCATAGCCATGGTCATATAGAGGAAGGAGCTAGCACAGAAAAGATCTGTATCAGAGCTTCGGAGATCGCGATATGAAGTGTCAAGACACTTGGCCACAGGAATGCCGAAATTCCTAAATGTCGAAATAAATGCAAGACCCCATGGATTCAATCCAACGGTGCAGATGAATTTGAACAAGATCAGAGGGCAACTGTAGCACAATACAGTGTAACTGCCAGAAACCGCTGATGGGTTCTGCCAGAGGACTCGAAGACACTACGGGATGACTGGTTGAGGTAGTGAAGAGTCTCTAAGAGGGATGAAGATGCCAATGGAGGCGATTGATAGCTGATGAGCATTGAGGCCTGTAACTGAAACAGAGAAGGTGAGCTCGACTGTCACAGAGAAGACGAAGAGTCTCAACTGCCAGAGAGGCTGAGGAATCTCAGCATAACATCCAGTGATGCTGAACGCGTGGGAAAACGGCCAGAGAAGCTGAAGAGTTACAATGATGATCACGCAGAGCACTCGAGAGGTTGAGGAGATTGGCGTGGTTTGAGCATGTAGATGAATGGAGAATATTGCATGCACAAGATGCATAGAAGCTATATACACACGGTAAAAAGAAGAGAAGGGTTGTTGTTGTTGTTGGAGTTTGTTGTGATTGTAGCTGGTGAAGGTGATTCATGTGTGAAGAAGAAGGAGAGTGCAGCAGCTGAATTGAATAGAAGAGGATCTGTGTAGTGAATGGGTATGGCGCACAGAGCTTAAAAGGCAAAAGAACAGACAACGCAAGTGAGGTGTGCAGGAAGGCAATGAGGCAGACAGAGTAATGAAATGCAGCAAAACAGTGATGAGTCTGGTAAGCCATTGTTGAACATTATATCACTGTAATAAGTTTGAGTAACAAAGAATTAATATTTAAGGGAGGTTGGGAGGTCCTCAGGAGGACTGTTGTCCTCAGAAATTCAAGTGGGTGCTTGAACACAGGGAGTTGTAGCTTCCATATGGTTGCAGCTAGAGAAACCAGGGTGGCAGGGTGGTGCAAGGGAGAACTCTTGTTCTCTGTTTTACAGGTTGGTTCCTGTATGATTGGAAGTTGGTGCTGGAAACACTCAGGGAGTTGGTGCTTCCTTCTAGTCGGTGCTAGAGAAACTAGGGAGTTGGTGCTTCCTTCTAGTTGGTGCTAGAGAAACCAGGGAGTTGGTGCTTCCTTCTAGTGGGTGCTAGAGAAAACAGAGAGTTGGTGCTCTCAGCAAGTAGTAGCTTGCAAAACAGAGGTTGTAGCCTCATTATGAGTTGGTGCTCATATGTATGATAATGTAAAGAATGTAACTATTACTTATCATATAAAGAAAAAGAGGTTTTTACCCTGTATGGGTTTCCTCAGGAAATATTTGTCTCTGTGTTTCTCATATATGTGACTGATGCTGAATGTGCCATTGTTTATTTCCCTGCATTATTTTGATCATCATTTAGTGTCTTAGCAAAGAGTTTAAAAGAAGCATAATTGTTTAAGCACGGTAACAACTGATTCACCCCCCCCCTCTCAGTTGTCCAACACACCCCCTCTCTAAACCTCTGATTATATGCAAATAATTGTAATTAATGATTTCCATGTTATGGAATGAAAAGAATGTAAATGTATTACTGATCAATAGAAAATTCCAACAATTGATTGTGGGGGTGAAGCCTTGAGTATTTTCCATGATACCATGAGATGGATTAGCGAGGGGAAGGAAGGGAGTTCATATGTAAAGACCCCAATCCATCTTGGTGAATAATGTGAAGGAAATAATCATATTTCCTCTAACTTGCAGTTGAAGCCAAATGGTTAATGGGAAGGGGTTGGTATTTGAACAACCAACCACCCTCAATGAATGAAGATATGGAAAATATGGCCAAAGAAACAAAGGATGCTAGCCAAAGTTACAACATAGTACCAATTCTGTAGTCCAGGATTGTCACATACCCACTACCTGAATTGGATTTTTTTGGTCTTCTGCTGAATCAGAACCCATAAATGTCCATGGAGGCCTAGCGTAAGCTGGATCTTTCTCTCTCTCTCTCTCTCTGTTCCCATGTGATCGTGGGTCACGATCACAGTTCAACTGAACGTAGCGTCTTTCATATTTCGCATCTCGGCGCTATGGTAATGTCAAACCGTTCGGCTTTGCAACTGTCGAACCCCAACAGGGCTAGCAAACAGCCAATAGGGATGAATCCCAATAGGGATAGAGAACAACCAATGAGAACAGGCCCCGTTGCATGGTTAAGTGGAGTACAGGTGGCAGAGGGGGAAGTGCGACATGATAGTCGACAGGACAGGAGGGGGCCCTACTTCACATGCCACACTATTCCAGACCCCCCCCCTATTAAAGGTAGAATGGCAAGGGGGCTCCAGAATCCACCTGAGTGTCGTTGATCATGATGAGTTAATCTCGACTGTTCGAGAGTTTCACGTCCAATTCCAGACCCCCCCCACCACTAAAGGTAGAACGACAAAGGGGCTCTGGAATGAAGCCTCGGCTGTAGATCTGGGCAGGTGGACTCTGGCCATATAGATCTACTCGCTACTTACCTTAATGTGCATTCACACCCCGGCTTAAAGCTGACATCTCTTCCTTACATCGGACGGTCGTTACAGACCCTAAGATTCCCCAAAGGAATCTCATCCATTCGTCGGGACTTAGCCACCTGCTATCATCTCATCATTATGGATCAGGATTTATCAAAGCAAGGGCCTGATTTCTTGTCAACGGAACTCCCGAATCCTTGATCCCCGATTTCCTAAAATGGGTAATCTCTCAACACGTCACCTCCTTAAATTGGATGGTCCACAACTGCTCTGGGGTTTCCACCCAGGAAAGTCCCGATCCCTTGTCGTCAGGACTCCCGATCTCACGATTCCCGATTTCCCCAAATGGGAGATCTCACGACACGTGGCCTCCATCAATCAGACGGCTCAGATCTATATCGGGGTTTTCACCATGGAAAATCCCGAACTCTTGTCAACAGGAATCCCCATTCCATAATTTCCGATTTCCCGAAATGGGAGATCTTACGACACGTGGCCTCCGTCAATCGGACGACTCAGATCTATCCCAGGGTTTTTCACCCCTATACACTGGGGTATTAACCCTCGGGTAACTCCTGACAGATCCAACAGTTGTCGGTTTTTTCAGCCGAGATCTGACGGCTCAGACAAATTCCTAACTTGTGGGCTTTCCCACGACTTCCTAATCGTGGAAATATCGATGGTCTGGATACTCTCATGAACCTTGGGGATCTACGGTCCTGATCTCTTCACTACCCACGAAGACATCGAGAAACCAAGTGGTAAGGCATTTAACACCCTACTTTATCCTACCAATCTAACGGTCGTGTGTGACCGCAGATTTCCCGACGGGATCTCATCCATCAATTCGATACTTCGTCCTTACGCTGCCATCTTGAGTTTTTCAAGAGGGTCATTCCTCTTCGTGCAGGGTTACTAAGGCCTTGCGCCTTCACATTCTTTTTCCCGGTTCTTGATGGGATTTTCAAGGAAGGTATCTCTATGGGGAGATTCACTCAGGGTACTACCTGAGGTATATAAGAGTACCTTTCTCCCACGAATCAGACACGTGATCTGAGTTAGGTTGGTAAGCATATAAATAGTGATTTATGAAAACATAATCCAGACGTAGTCTTTCCATTATAAACATGCATCTACTAGTATTGATCAAAACATCCTACAGACATTCTTACAATGAAATCATTCATAGTTTCACAACTTATAGGCATAATCATCAAAATAAATATATATATATATATATATATATATTTCAAGATGCCAAAGGCAAAACACTTATTAGAAATAACACTAGGGGTCAAGCAACTGCTAAGAGGGGTGCTCGTTTCCACCTAGCCATAGGCTTAGTGACTCCCAGAGGATTTACCACTAGCCACCCCTGAGCTGAGACCACGATACTGTGAGACTGCGTCTCTGTTTGCCAGTGACCGGGAGCGAAGGTTGCAATCCTTCCTCTCTGCTATCACTCACTCTGCCTATTGCCAGAGTTCTCCCCTCACGTCTGCCCCCCCCAATCGCTTCTACCCTACGCCTTATCCTCTTGTGAGGTTGCGTGTGGCACGATTACCCTCATGTTGGTTAGGCCTAATGGCTCTACGGATGGGTAGTTCACCTCCCATCCCTCATTAAGTCATCTACCTACTATCCCACGAGACATTTAATTCGAGGCCAACGAGCCGCTTTTGGTTCTCTGGGCCAGTGGATTCCAAATATGGTATTAATTCTTGGTGGAAGTTAACGCCACCTTTCCAGGTGCCTTCCACCGCCATCATGGTCTCTTTTTCTGCACATCCCCTCTCAGCAGTCCTGCAATAAAATTCATAATGTTATTCACATTCATTGACCTTTTCCTCAAGGTCCATTTACATCACATATTCACATTTATGAGTTTGCCATAGTTCTTGGCCAATCCAGTTATTTTTACAAAATGGGGGAAATAGGGTGTTACAAGGATTGACCCACAAAGTTCCTTTCGGCAGAAGGAAGAGGACAGGGTTGAGAAATTTCCTATGGGGGGCGTGCAAGAGAAGAATACATGAGGGTAGATAGAGGGAAGTTCACATTTGGAGAAGATAAGGGCTATGTTTTGAGGCTTCGGGGAAAGATCGATTTTGCAAGAGAACGAATGAGTAAGAACATCTAATTTCCTGATGGTATCATGGCTTGGCACAAGGGTGGCCTGCAACCGAAGTGATTAAGAATGAAAATCCTATGGTTGGGTGGAAAGAAAAACACCCACATTCAGTTGGTTGGATACATCTTGTGAAGAGATAAGTATATCATATTCTCTATGTAATAGAATTAATGGTATGGTTGGATGCCTATGCTTATGTGTAATCATGTATACATGGTCAATGATGTTGATATTGTTCTAATGGAAGTCATTGTACTCGTATAATAATAC
The DNA here is from genome assembly GCA_009831015.1 of Picea engelmannii. Lineage (NCBI taxonomy): Eukaryota > Viridiplantae > Streptophyta > Pinopsida > Pinales > Pinaceae > Picea > Picea engelmannii. The sequence goes on along the minus strand of ML777901.1, from coordinate 388,687 downwards.
GTCTGAATTGGATTGCATGTGTATTGTGTGTATAAGTAGGAGGACCCTGCATATTATCTTAATGGATTAAGGAAGTAGTACAATAAATTTCCTCTTTTGAATATAATTTTAGATATATCGATATGTTTGAGCCTCCTAGGTGTGTATAAAAGTATTTCTATAGTGTGATACCTGTGAAAATAAAATAGGCTTATAGAGTAAGAATGCACAATACCCATTGGAGGAATGGACAACATCCCCTGATATAGGCATGGGAATGTCTTAGTTCCTGAGAGAGGCCTCTGTGGGGTTTAGAGAGTCTTAACTCTTTAGTGGAATCCCTTTTCCTAGTATAGGCAATTCGTAGGATGTCGATATCCACCTAAAGTGGTGAAGTAGGTATTCCTTAGTAATTTTTCGGAGCAAGGTAAGATATATCAAAGGTATGGTAAGACCTTAGAAAATACTTAGAATAATTTATTAAATGGATAAGTCCATATCCAGACTGATAATATGTATAAAAACCATGTTTTGATCCTAAAGGAATTGCAACTATTGGATCGACATAGCGAATAGATCCTAGTCATTCACCATAGGGTATCGTTTGGAGTAAGCTGCAGTCCCAGAGGAAATTTTCCTTGAAGGAGGGACTCCAAGGAAATATTTGGATCATTGATTGGGACTTGAGAAATATATGATACTAGTCATTTATCATGGGGTTCCATTTAGAGTAAATCATAGAGATGAGCTGTGACGAGGAGTCTTCGAGGTAATATCTAGATCGTTGACTAGATCCAGGGTTAGATTAAATCTTAGTCATCGATTCTCCATAAGGGCCTAATAGGTTCCTTAGAGAGTAGTGTCAACCATTAGATCCACGGGAAGAGAGATATGGGCCATTAGTCAGATTTTGAAAGGTTAGCAATGTCATGTGTCGGAAAAAAATGCCAACGATGATGAAGCCATCGATGACATGATGCGAGTCATTGATCTGCTATTGGGAGAGAGAGTTCTTCATTGTTAATGTCCTTAAGATTTTTTTGAGATAGGTTGATGTCATGATTATGTGAGGATGATAGCATGGAAACCAATATGGCTAAGTAGTGAGAGATGTCACTATGTAATTGGCCGACAAGAAAAAATTGGGCCCCGTTCAGTGAGGAGGTCTATAGTATTCCATATATAAAACAATATGCCGAACATAAATATTTTAGCTAGAAATGATAGAGAAGCAATGATATAATCATAACAATACCAAAATAATACCATAATAACACCAGAAAGAGCACTTTGATTACTGATAGCAATGTTCACTTGCCTCTTCAAGGGGGAAAACTCTAGCAGAGAAAACTTCTATTACAATAATATCCAAGAGAATATTTCTCATACCCTCTACTTCTATTTATACTCTACCTATCCAAAAGAAAAATCTAGAGGAAGATCCTTCTAAAAGCGAAAGCTTCTATTAGGTCTTCTTACATTTGAATTATTCTTCCTTATTGCTAGGCCTTATTAATATTGGCCTTTATTACATTGAATTATATTATTCTACCTATGTGAGGGGTTAGGGAGGTTAGGTCCCTAACATGCCCTCCCCCTTGAAGAACAACCTTGTCCTCAAGGCTTCAGATGAGGGAATTGTTGTAGAATGGTGGTTGGCTCCCAGGTGGCATCTTTTGGAGGTGTATATTTCCATTGGAATAACTCTTCCTGGATGGTGCACTAACAGAGACGATGCTCTATCTGGGCCAAGATTGCTTGTGGTTGTAACCATATGGAACCTTCTTCATCTAACTCAGGGAGACTAGTTTGAGCTTGGCACTTAGTTCCAATCACCTTCTTTAAGAAGGAAAAATGAAAAATAGGATGGATCTTCGACTGACTGGGTAGAGATAACCGATAGGCCACCGATCCCACACACTTAAGAATTGTATAAGGAACACAAAATTTGGGCACAAGTTTCTGACAATGTTGATATTTGAGTGAAGTCTGCTTATAAGTTTGTAGTTGAATAAATACCTAGTCCCCTTCAACAAAATGGCGTTCAAAATGACCTTAATATTCTTGTTGCTTCATGCTATTTTGAGCCATGACCAAATTGTCTTTGAGGGCATGAAGAATAGCCCCATGGACTGTAAGATGTTTTTCAACCTCCTGAACCATCGAGACCCTTGACATATAGGAGAGAACTGATGGGGCATTTTTTCCATAGACTTCTTCAAAAGGAGTCATGCGAGTAGTTGTATGGTAATATGTGGTGTACCACCATTCATCTATGGGTAACCATTAAGCCCACCAATTTTTCTGCTCATATGAAAAACACCTCAAATATGTTTCAAAACACTTGTTGACAAATTCAGTCTGGCCATCCATCTAGGGGTGATAGGAAGTGCTGAGATGCAATTGGGTTACTTGTAGCTTGAAAAATTCTTGCCAATTTGTTTTGGTGAAAGAGGGGTGTTTGTTAGAGACAATAGAATTAGGCATGCCATGAAGCTTTAATATATTATCAATGAATATTTGAGCCATTGTGGAGGATTTGAATGGGTGTTGAAGAGCACAAAAATGAGCATATTTGGAGAGACGATCTACTACCACCATGATGAATGAATTATTTCTTGATTTAGGTAATCCCACAATGAAATCCATAGAAATATCTCGCCAAATAGTAGGGGGAATCAGAAGAAGTTGGAGTGTCCATGAAGCTTTGACAGTTTCTCTCTTGTTGCATTGACAGACCTCACATTCAACAAACAATGTGTGGACATCTTGTTTCATACCCTTCCAAAAGAAGGAACGTTTGACCCGTTCATATGTTTTGGTAAAACCTGAATGCTTGGTTGTGGGTGAGGCTTGAAGTTCAGAAATAACTGTGGATTTAAGTTGGGATTTCTTGCATAAATAAAAATGACCTTTGTAGCGAAGATCTTCATTATGCCAAGAGTACCCTGGAGAAACTGAAGAATTGTGTTGCAATTGGTGGAGTATGATAAAAAAATTGGGGTCTTGCAACCATTCCTAACAAACATCTTGGAGCCAATATGGTACAATGAAGGAGAGGGAGAAAAGGGACCCATCTTCTTCATATTTCTAGGAAATAGCATCGACCACTACATTTGCCTTTCCCTTCTTGTAAATGATCTCATAATCATAGCCAAATAGCTTGGTCACCCATTTTTTCTACGTTGAGGATGAAATTCGTTGTTCCAGGAAATACTTGAGACTCTAATGATCAGTTTTGATTTGGAATCGTTGACCCAATAAATAAGGATGCTAGAGATCCATATCATGCAGAATAGCTAACATTTCCTTTTCATAAATGGATTGGCACAAATGTCGCTCTGAAAGTTGTTTTCCAGTGAAGGCCAAGGGCCTACCATCTTACATGAGGATGACTCCAATTCCTTTCCCGAAAGCATCACATTCCAATACAAATGTCTTTGTGAAGTTTGGGAGGGCTAGGAAAGGGGTCGGGCACATAACATCTTTTAATGCTTGGAAGGCATGATCCGCAGCTGAAGTCCAAGTGAACACATTAATTTTAAGGAGGGAAGTGAGAGGATATGCAATCTTTCCATAATTTCTAACAAACTTCCTATAATATCTCATTAAACCTAGAAAACCATGTAATCTCTTAAGAGTTTTAGGATGAGGCCAATTTTTCATAGATTTAATTTTCTTAGGATCCACTCCGACACCATCCTTGCTGACAATATGACCCAGGTATTCGACTTATGAGGCACCAAAGGCACATTTAGATTGTTTGAGGAAAAGTTTATGTTTAGAGAGTAGATGGAGAACTTGATTCACATGGGAGAGATGGGATGGCCAAGTTTTATTATACATGAGAATATCATCTAAGAAAACTAATAAAAAATGACAGAGAAAATGATAGAATACATGATTCATAAGACTTTGGAAAGTGGAAGGAGAATTACACAATCCAAAGGGAATTAACAAGAGTTCATAATGGCCCTCATGAGTGCGAAATGATGTCTTGGGAATGTCTTCTTCTTTCATACAGATCTGGTGGTATCCATAATGTAGATCCAATTTGGTGAAGTATTGAGCACCACTCAATTCATCCAAGAGTTCATCAATGATAAGAATGGGGAATTTGTCTTTGATTTTGAGTTTTTTGAGGGTGTGAAAATCAGGACACATGCACAAAGTACCTTATTTATTGAGTATCATTACCATAGGGTAAGAATAGGGGCTAGTTCTAGGATGGATAACACTGACTTCTAGTAATTCATGAACATTTTTTTCAATTTTATTCTTCTGGGAAAAGGGATGATGATAAGGTAGAACATTGGGAGGAAGACTTCCCATTATGAGAGGGATGGACTGATCATGGACTCCACGGGAAGGAGGAAGTTCTTTGGAGGTGGTAAAAACAACATGGTAGTGAGAGAAGATAGATTGGAGGTTGGGATGCACAGAAGGTGTCTCAACAACATGAATGGAGTGGAGTTGGGATATAACTCCTGAATGACCTTTTCTAAGGATATTTTCCATGTGATGGGAATTGATGATCTCAGGAGAGCCTACGATGATGGATTAGAACTTATACTACTGTCCCTCCTGTTGGAATTACATGGTTAAGTCCTTAAAATCAATGAGAATGGGGCCTAGAGTGTGTAACCATTTGACACCAAGAAAAATGTCACAACCGCCCATGTCTATAGAAAAAATATGGGATTTCAGGTGATACTGACCAATTTGGAGTTTCATGGAACCACCATTGGCAATCATGATTTGAAAACTAATCCTATGGGTCATAGATTAATGACTTACACTATGCAGTTAATCTCGAAAATAATATCTAATATGTTTCACTGCAGAAGCCCCTCTATGATTTGAAAATTATTGATGGAACAAATGTAAAAATTGACTTCTTAGGCAATGCAATGATGAATAAAGTTATGGGTGCTACCACTATCCATAAGGATGATGACTTTCTTATTTTTGATGTAACCATTTAATTTGAGAGTTTGGGGAGAAGAGAAGCCAGTGAGGGCATTAAGTGAAATCACCAGGTCAACATCTAGTGAGTTAGAGGGTGGGGTGAGGTTAGAAGGCAGTGTTAGTTCCTCCATAGGAAGAACAACAACATCTTCTTCAAAAATATCCTCAATCACAACCATAAAAATATTTAGTTCCTTACACTTGTGCTCAGAAAAATATTTGTCATCACAATTATAACAAAGACCCTTGAGTTGATGTTCAACCATTTAATCCCTGTTTAATTTCTGGCTCTTGAGGGGAGTTGTAGGAGGGAAACAAATGGTGGGTTTAGGGTGAGGAGGAAAGGAGGGTTTGCGGGTCTAGGAGGACACAATCTATTGGGCTCCCTTGTCTCATTGAGTAGCTTCCAACCAAGTCTGGGGTTGTTCCATGAGAACATGGGCACAAATTTCATCCTTGAGGCCACTAATAAAGCACTAACTAAAGAAATCATCTGGCATGCCCTCTGTTTTGAAAGAGAAGTGCTCAAATGCGGAAATAAAGTATTCCACTATCCCAGACTACTTTAAATTGGTCAAATGACCTAAATGGTGGGTGTCAAAGCGGTCATAAAATTCGTCCACAAATTGTGTCCAAGAAATATACCCTTGGCGTGCCTTTTTTTTCCATTGCCACCATTGCCATCATTCCAGATCTAGATGTAGGACACCATAATGAAGCTTGGCTAAATCATCAGTAATTCCATGCAAAGAGAAATAATGTTCCATTTGGGTAACCCATCCTGTAGGATCTGATCCATCAAATTTGTTCACCTCAATTCTAGGAGGGCAGAGGTCTCAAGAAAATTGGATAGTATGAGGGCCTTGGTAATTGGAAGATTCATGGTCATCCTGATAAGATGATTTTTCATAAGAGGAAGGGTTTAGTGAATTACCCAGGAAGTGTTATTTGAGGTCTTTGAGGTGGGAACAATGTTCCTTGAGGTATTTGATGTGGGAACATTGTTCCTTGAGGATCTCAATAGTTGAATTGATGGAGCTAATGTTGGCATTGAGATGATTGATGTATTCCTTGTTCTGGTGGTTTTCAACAATCAATGCATTGAGTTCTTGGGCTTGTGTGATAGTCATTTGGAAAAAGGAGTAGGAAAATGGTATAGGGGAAACAAAAGGGGTCTGGAGGGGTGGGTGGCACCATGGAGAAAAAAAGTGTCAAATGATAGGTACCACTACGATTAGGGAGAAAAGGTGGATCCAAAGGGATAGGATCGAAATAAGGGTGTCAGAGATGGTTCAGGTCCACAAAAAACAATTGTGTTAAAAATGGTAGGTATCATTGGAATCGGGGAAAATAGATGAACCTAGTGGAATAGGTCCCAAATAAGTGTATCGATGGGACCAATATATTGTTTTTTTTTAACTCATGTGGATTTATACTCCAGCTTGAATAATAGTGCAGTGAAAAAATTCCCAAAATCTTAATGGGATGAAATGTGTAGTAATTTTGCAACTAGAATGTAGAAGGAATAGTTGCGCGGAAATAGATATTGTCTATTTTTTTTTTTGTTTCCATCCCCAGGGGTAGGATATTCAGGGTTTCTACAGACAAGGGTTTTCCCTGTGCTATATCTCTCTAATATACGTGAGGGTTCCAACAATAGTACTCATCCCAATATCTCGGGGCACCAACTAAGGAGGATAGACCATGCCCTTAGTTGTACTACTCGACTACCCAAGTACTAGAGAGTATCTTCCCAAGTGTTGTTCTCGGTGGAACTATAGAAGTCAAGCGACCAATCAATGTATCTATGGAGGGATTTTGAATATCTAGGCCGATCCATATACATGTATTGTCTGATGTGCTACCACTCAAAGGGGTACCAACATGGGTTACAAGGGTGGACAATATATGTGCGCTTAGGTACCACTTGTATTTCCTGCATGTAGGACTCCTTGATCCCAGGTTTATACACGTAACGACAAATCTCTATAGATTTAAGAGGATGGAATACATCTCTACCCTGGAAAAAACAATTTAACCAACAATTTTTTGCTGAAGAAGGTGCTATGATACCACTTGTATTATTCCAGATATAAAATAGTATGAAGAACAAAAATATTTTAGCTAGAAATGACAAAGAAGCAATGATATAATTAGAACAATACCAGAATAACACTAGAAAGAGCACTTTGATTACTGATAACAATGTTCACTTGCCTCTTCGAGGGGGCAACCTCCAACAGAGCATAGCTATATTACAATAATATCCAAGACAATATTCCTCATATCCTCTACTTCTATTTATACTCTATCTATCCATAAGAACAATCTAGAGGAAGATCCTTCTTGAAGCAGAAGATTCTATTAGGTCTTCTTACATTTGACTTATTCTTCCTTATTGCTAGGCCTTATTAATATTGGACTTTATTACATGGAATTATATTATTCTACCTACGCGAGGGGTTAGGGAGGTTAGGTCCCTAAAAATGTCCTATGGAACTTCATTTTATTTTTGGTCATTCGATCTATGAGCCAATGAATATGGACCATCGATGTTTAAGGTATCATCATTGAGGGTAGTAGGATGGGGTGTTTGGAGAATGTTGATGAAGAAATAGATTGGCGAAACATTGAGAGCCGTATATCTAAATGAAGACGTGACAATGAGATATGTACCATTGATCTGGGTGTAATGTCGTCATGGTTCAATGGGGACCTATTAGGCATTGTTAAGAAATTTTGACGATGATGAAAGGAAGAGTGATCTGGACCATCAGTCGGAGCAGGATGAAAACATGGTTTGAACCTTTGATCTACCATGGATCTCACCATTATCTTTATAGGTGAGAAGAAGACAAGTAATTAACTGTGGCACAAGTTGGTGTCACCAACTTACTTAGAGTCGTTAGATGAGAAGCTTGAGGACCGTCATATCGAGAATGTTAGATGGGAGGGGTGTTAACCTCACATAGGTTAGGATCATCGACACAATTAGAGCTATCAGATGCTTGGTCCAGGGAACATATATATGGTCGTTGATAGATCTTGATCATTTTTTGGTTGATGGAAAGTGTGGATTTAGACTGTCAGATATAGGATGTGTCATCATTGTTGCACAAGAGGGTGAACGAGTGGGCATTAAACATTTAGTAATTTAGAGATTCTAAATCACTTAGGGTCATTGGATGATCGGCTTGAGGACCGTCAGATATAGGATAGGCCCGATTAATATATCGTTGTCAGAAATTTTGGTTGGGGTCTTTGCAACCCATGGGAGAAAAATCCAGATGACGACGACGTAAGGTTCTGTCGGATCGAAACCATGGATCAATGAACCATATGGAAAGTGCCAAGTTGGATCCATGACTGTGCACATTGTATGACACATGGGATAGGAAACCACGTGGATTCCACATGGAAGTGAGGTGGCACTCGGCTAATGAGGGCCAAGAACCTTGGAAGTCCATAACTTTTGACTCCGAGATTGGATTTGGGAATACTTACAGTCATTGGAAATATCTTGATGAACATGAGACATTGGGTCCCTTGAGAACAAACTTAGAGATGGTTAAGGAAAATAAATTTTTTAATACCTCATCCATTAAAAATTACTTAGGGGGTTCAGTGTGTTACACATACATGGATTAATTTGTATATAAATTCATATACAAGAATACTTGTATTTTTAATGATAATTCAGCAACTTCATACATATTTCTGACATTCCTCCCAACCGTAAACTCTACTAATCATAAAATTTTATTAGTAGGGCAACCCCAAGTTGAGACTATAACTCCACTAGGGAAGGTATCCTAGGCTAGAATAAAGTTTGCCAATAGTGTTATCACACAATTTGTATTTTGGGTAAATCCCAACCCAAGTCACAAAGGTGGGATAAATACAAGAGTACCTACCCACTATCACCTTAGATAGACACTCCACTCACTTTAGCGATGATGAAATCACCACAAGGGGGGGAATACTGGTGACCCTAAGGGGATTGATATGGAAAGTGAGATGATGATTATGAAAACCCCTATATTTCAAGTTTGGATATGATGAAAGGCTTGAATATGATTCTTGTAAAATGACAAATGGTTTCCAAGTGTTGAATACCTAGAAAACAATGTTAGCCCTCCCCGGAACATGACAAACGATAGGTATACAAGCCTTAAACCAAAGGGGATCAATAAATAACCGTTTTTCCCCCAAATTATAGCAGTATGGAAATTTATGTATCAGCAATAAAAAAATTCAATAGTTTCAAATTTAACCATCCAAAATCTAGTACACCATATCAGAAATAAAGATAGAAATGACTCGTCAAACTTCCAATGTTTAAAGAAAGCATTTGGTGGTTTTAAGGGATATTTATTATGTTTTATAAAAAGGTTATTATGAAATCCAAGTTTTTGTTGCAAACAATTGCTACAACAATAATATCTAGCCACAAAAATCAGCAAGTAAACCACCAAAAAATTAGCCAATAACTAGTAGAACAATTACCAAGGTTTACAAGTGAATTTCAGTGGTAGAATAGTGAGAAAAGATTGAAAGAAGATATGTTTTATGCATACCTAATGGATGTAGCATTATTTTTTAATAGAAAATATAACTACTTGGCTAAAGAAGATTCCCTTAGAGTGCAATAATTCTTTCAACATATAGAACCACTTCCAACTTGTACAATTGCAATATCTCATCAATTCGCGTACACCAATGCAATGATTTTATATCTCCAATGCAAGTTAGACTAGTGTCAAATAAATGAGTTAATGGATTTTATTATGTAAGAGATATTTTTTTTACTTCTCTAGGGGTGTAATCCTTCTTACTCCCTAGAGAAAACAAAACTAACAAGGCAAATCTAGGAGGGTGTAATCCCTTTCACTCCTCCTAGCAACCTTTGCAAGAAAAACTTATTCAATGACAAAATGATAGATCTTGGTGGAGGGTGTATTCCTTTATACTCCTCCAAGATTTTACAAAATTAACCTTGAAACCAAGAAGAAACAACACAAAATCATGAATTCCTTACCTAGTACAATAAATAGAAAGATAAACTCTTCTTTACCAAGAATATTCCACCACAATTGAAAGAACAAAGCATCCGAGAGACAGTGTGTACATTTCCATCACAAAAGTACAAGTACTGGAATCCAAAAGAGACCAAAAAGAGATAGTGTGCCTTTCCCAAGTAGGGATAAAATTCCAGCCAACAAGTATCTAATTCTCAAGTGAGTTATGATAAAATGACAAACAAGTGACCTCTATTTATATGAGGTTAACTAAAACCCTTTTGTCCACTTTTTGAAAATTCAACATCAAATTAGAGAGGATGATCTCCCTATTTTTATATTTACAACTTAAAATTAAAAATTACAAAAAAAAAATCCATTTTTTGAGGTGACATCATTCCCAAAGGGTGATGTAGGGCCTCTAGGAGAGACGATTTGGCCTAGGATGAAAATCGTTGGGCCTCCAAAGTCCATAAATCATGCCACCAAGTTCTCTATCATGTGACACGTGTCTCTCTCTCCATCGAAACAAGACACATCATCATAAACCATGAGAATCTCCATCAAAACCCCAAGCCCATGTGACGTCTAGGGCATAAGGTGCGACTTTTTAGGCCTTCCAAGGACAACATTTGGGAGCAAAGAGCTAGACAATAATCATATCATGGTGTCCAAGTGCCTCCAAAGGAAACATTCTTCTCATGTGTCCAAGGAGAGGGGTCACATCATAAAACCTATAGGATTCATGCTCTAATGAAGGTCCAAGTGACCTTGTGCCTTCATAATCAAGATTTCACCTTTCAAGGACCTACAAAGACAAATAAGCACGCCATCCAAGGGTCCACAATCCATAAGTATCATGACAAGTAATCCATATATAATAAAAGAACCACCCAAAAATGTGCATTAAATCCCCCATTTTCAAAATAAACAAATGGTCAAAGACCTTACACAACTTGCCAAATTTAGATATGGGAGGGGTGTCATAATTCCCTATTTTGTGAACCAATTCCTCAATTAGGGGACATTCCCAAGGAGAGTCCTTTCTAGGTTATGTAGTGAACTTGAGGTGGACGGGGTTAGACTTATTGATATGGGGTTTCATGACATAAAAGGGCTTGTATTGTCTCATTTGTGGGTGCCTTTGTTGAGGGATAGCCACATCCTTTTCCTCCCTTTTTTTAAAGAATATTTCTCGAAACCCTTTATTATCAATTCATTTTTCATTTGTTTCAAAGTTGAAGACATTAAAGGGAACAAAAAGGAAATGCATATCCCATATACGGTCTACCTTAGAAAGAATCATTCATCAATTATTTATTTATTTTATGGGTCCCTCATTTTTTGAGAGGTGTTTCATTGCTCTAGGGATCCCAGGGTGATATTGTATTGCATGATGTTTTTTCTAGGGCACCTTTGAGCCAAGTGACCTCTTCTTCCCATGAAATGAGGTACACACCCTTCTTGGTTCATTAAGCCCAAAAACCTAAAATATGAGGAAAGAGAGGGGAAGAAGTAATGGAAGGTGAAAATTATGAACGAGAATGGTACGATAACCCTTTAGGGAGACCCCCCAATAGAAACCCTTTTGCTGAGAGTGGCCACTTACTAAGAAACCATGACACTCACCAAGGGGATATAGGGAAAAAGGCATAATTTCAAATAAGACACTCCATAATTAAGAAAATATTTAATGCAACATATTTAAATGCTCCAAGTATTAAGGTGATACTTACCACGACATTAGAATAATTACCTCATGAAGCAAGGCATATTTTCCTCTGTGGGAAAAGCTGGGTGTGGTGGATGATTATACCATCGATAATGTGGTGATGTGTGGTATGATAGGTGCCCCTACCTACTCATTTGCCCCTCAATACTCCATGTCTCCAACCTTAGGGCCTCAAGACATCATCTCCTTAGTTATCCCTAAGAATGGAGGATAACAAACAACAAACAATCTTAGGTTAAGGTTCCACTATTGCAACTATATTACAGACACTTTTTTCCCACATGCATCTCCCACTCCAAGAAGTGTGCTCCTTCTCTACTCAATAGTCCTTCCGTTTCCCCACTTCCATTCCAAGGCTTCAACAACAGGCCAAATAGAAAGTCTAATAGCTTTGCAACTAATTGTTCAATGCACCTGTGACAAATCTTCAACAATTCTCACACAAGAGAGACTACCATGGGCTTGACAATCCACTTCTTTCGATTTTCCAGGGCCTAAAAACCACGATTTTATTCTAACGTATGGTTTTTCCTAAGCTCTCCCCTTATAGGTACGATAAAGGTAAGTTTGTTATAAGGTATCAGTGGCAAGAATCTCCCCCCCTTGCTAATAGTCATAGAATGATGGGAGATAGGTTATGGTGCTGACTCATTGTGGTACATACGTTGTGAAAAATAAAATAAAAGAATATGATAACATCCCTGTTATCACTGAAAAATTGTCTGCAACATTTCACACAAATGGTTAAGGAAAAACATAAATGCCAACAACAATTAGTCCACCTACAACACTAAAATTCATCCAGAAGGAAAAAAACTATGTAATTGGGGTAACAAATCAGAATGCACAGAATCACCAAAGAGAGCATGCACACAATGCATAGAGTGCGTAGGAAAACACAGGCCTCATCGTGAAATATGTGCCAAATGTGTGACTGTGTACAATAAAATCCACACACGTCTATGAATGACACATTTATGGATATTGTCGACCCCTAAACCAGTTCTGGTACAACCCCCAACATGATTTGACAGTCATATCTGAGCGAAATCTAGCTTGGGGGTTGGTCAAGGGATAGAGGGTGCCCTAAAAGGCCCCTTGTTCACACCATGAACCAATCACATTTTTCCATGTATGAATGCTATAAATAAGAGCCATGGGTGTGCTAAGAAACCATGATCTTCAAGGTATTTTTATGTTGCAAGAATTCTTCCTTGGGAATCCTCTTTTCTCTTGGAATCCTTCAAGCACCATTGCAATAGGCCATTCAACTCACCTCTTGAGGGAATAGGAATTGTTTTTCTTCACCATTTTCCCTTTCTTCCATTGTATGAATATCTCTCAATTAGGGAACTCAAGATCCCTCCCAAGGAGAAAGAGGGGACTCATAAGTCCCTAGTTTTCTCTATGGTGTTTTTCCTACTAATCTATTGATCCATTGGTAGAATTATATTGGTCATTGTTTTATTTTCATGGTTCTAAGTTTCTCATGTTTTCTAACATTTATTTCTTATTTTTTTATTTTATTTATTTGTTTTCATATGTGTTTGGCTTATCTAACCCACTCACAAACTCCTGTCTTGTCTAGCAGGCTCATCTAGACATGCAAGTCTTCTTTTTTTGCTCACCCAAGTGAAAAAACAAACACAACGTATTGGTGACCATACTGGGGATCGGTATGAAATCAATCCCTATTTGAGCTTTGAGAGAACTTCATTTTGATTGTTTTGTCTTGGAGGTACCAAAAAAGGCCTAGACCAACCTGCCAAAGTCAAAATTCTGAGCTGAGGAAGGAGTATTTCACTTAGAAATTTCTCCCCAGACACGTGACATGAAGTGTGCAGCTTTTTCTGACCATAGACATGCACTCTGCGCAGTGTGCATGAAATAGGCCTCATTACACTGTGCATTCTATGAATTGTGCACCCTCTGCGCACTTGTCAAAATCGTAACCCATGCATAACTCCAATTTTTCAAATTGTAAGGGTTTTATGCATGGTTTGAGGGCTCCTAGCCTTCAGTTTTTTTATTTCTCTTCACTTTGTAAGGAAGCTACACTCCACTTATAATACTTTCCCATAAGAAAGGTTAGCTAGCATAGGAACATAGGGGGGTAAAAAGAATCATAATTCTCCTCTTTTGTTTTTGTTGCCACATGGATGGCTCATTTAGCTTGTAAAATTTTAAGTTGAAGTTATTGCTTTCATACACAAATCACTTAAGTTGGGACTAGAAACCAACTTTTACCCTCAAGTATGCTCTTCTCTCACACCCTAGTGTGATCTTGAGAATCATAAAGGAGGTTGAAAGGAAGTTTCTTCTCCCTTAAAAAGATATTTAGGAGAGGACAAAGCCCCCCTAAGGTTCCTCTTTATTTTTTGAAATCATCTTAAATGTTTTGTAAGGGCCCATACATGCCCACATGTTGAAAAATTAAGATAGCTTCTAAATACTTTCTTAGTTTACATCACAATATAGGGAATTTTAAAGATCAAAGTAACGGGCCCATACATGCCCACATGTTTTCAATCTAGGATAGTTTCAAACCTTTCTTAGTGTAAACAACATTTTAGGGAGTTGAAAGGATTTGTAAGGACCCACATGTCCACATTTCTAGTTCTTTAGGGCTTTCAATATTTCGAAAGGTTGTACCAAACACACATAGTAAGCTAGGTAAAGAAGATCTGCAAGGACCACATGAAGTCCACATGTTGAAATCTCACACATAACTTATTAAAAATCTTTGCACACTTGTCACCTTTTTTCACACAAAGCCACTCCTCACACATACTTAATTTCTATTTTGAAATAGTTGAGGTCAAAGTATGTTTTCTCCAAAGGAATTTTGAAAGATCTGAATACTTCTTTGTAAATTATCCACACCCATTAATTCAAATGACATTGGTCCATGACCCCAATCTCTCAGCCAACCATATCTAAAAAATTTCTAATAACACACTAAAGTTTCCTCCACAAGGGGTGCCAAAAGAAAGTTTTTAGTCTAGGTAGGATTTCAGGGGTAGGCATCCAAATAAATCTTGTTATTAGGTTCTCACATTTTCAAACAATAGAAGTTGAGAAATATGGAACTTTCAAATACTCCAAGTTAAGTGTTCCTACACCATAAGGAAGGGAGATACCCATGAAGGGTCAAAGGCCAAGGTTCAGTTGTTCTGCATATCCCTCCTTGAGTCACCCAAATCTTGTGAGGGCATCCAACCCGTGACCCATTTCTAAGGTAAAAAATTTAAATTTTGCCCTTTGACCAAGGTACCTAGTGGCCAAAACTTAGGACATATACCCAGGTGGCGATTGTGGGATGCAATCGCACCTTGATCAGATTTTTTGTGGCTATTGGGAAACATCGCTAGTTCCTTCAGGATATGCACCCTCTACCCCTCATTATAACTGATTACTTCAACCTTCATTAGTTCCTCTTCTGGTGGCTTCAAACACCACTATTGAGTGCTATTGTAAGGCCCAGTGATATTGCAGAGGAAGCATGATAGGTCTTTTAGGACACAGGCATTTGTTTTTATTATTCCCCCATGTGGAAAAAATCCACCTATCCACATGCTTGTTTATTTTACAGTTGATTTATGTATGATGCTCATTTGATTACATGCAATTGTGAGTTATAATATCTTGTGAAGATCACACATATACAAATTCCTTGTTCATTTATTTCTCTTGTCACCATTCACACACATTCACTTTTCTAGTCGAAAACCATAGGGGACCCATAGAATCCTTGTCGTTCTAGACACTTGCAGAATCTTCCTCCTATTCTAGAAGGAGTTCCTATTCTTTCTATCTCATCGGCTCAACCATATCATACCCCTATGAGTGATACATTTTTGGGATCAACTTTACTTGGTTCGAATTTTATTGGGACGAATACCCAAGGCCATCCATCTATTGGTTCTCATTCACAAGGAGGTGAGACTCAAACGTCTTCTCAAGGGAGAAGTACACACCCACCAAATCCCTCTCTAGGGACAGGTCCATTACCTACACATGCAATGGCTGGAGCTAATCCTCCACCAAATTTCCCTATGCCATACTTGGCATCACTCAACATTATTGATTTGAACAAACTCACAAATGATCCCATTTTACATGACCCCAAATGGCCTAACATACTTACCGAACTACCTTAAGATATTCTTAACTTTGAAGGAAAACCAGGGGAATATCATACTAACCATGTTATGACCTTTCACTTATGGTGCTCATCAAACTAAATCATGGATGATTCCATCTTCTTGAGGTTATTTAAAATAACCCTCACGGGCCCATCAACGTGGACGAAAAATCAGGGTCCCATGTGAGATTTGAATCATTGGCCAAAGCCTTTTTGTCATTTTTCCAACTACTAGTTCATCATGATACTAGCTTGGAAATTCTCTCTAAGTTCAAACAAAACACTACTACCCATATAGTTTACCACATCCATGAATGGCATCGGCGATGTAGTTTGTGTAAAGAAGAAACGACCAAAGAACATCGTCTTGATTGGTTTCTCAAATCACTTGTCTTTTTTATTGCCAAGGATGTAGCATCCACTTTTCCTCAGTTAGAAGAGGAAGCCATCATCAAGGCCCAACCGTTTGACCTCATCTATGCTCAATCAGGTTACTTATATGCAGTATTGCCTCATGCACTTAGATTCATACCATTGGGCTAGGACAAACCTAGGATGTCCCACATTGCGAATGGGTTGATTGGTTCTATGAACCATCTCAACACTTATGGCCACCAGTCACCCACTTATGGTGCACATTAGTATCCACAACCATATGGAGGGATGTCTTCCTTTATACTCCTCCAATATTTTACAAAATTGATCTTGAAACCAAGAAGAAACAACAAAAAATCTCAAATTCCTTACCTAGTCCAATAAATAGAAAGATAAACCCTGCTTTACCAAGAATATTCCACCACAATTTCAATAACGAATCATCCAATAGATATTTCCTAGATTTACATCACCAAAAGACAAGTACTGGCATCCAAAAGAGACCGAAAAGAGATAGCGCGCCTTGCCCAAGTAGGTATAAAATTCCAGCCAACAAGTATGTAATTCTCAGGTGAGTTATGATAAAATGAAAACAAAGTGACCTTTATTTATATGAGGTTAACTAAAACCATTTTGTCCAATTTTTGAAAAGTCAACATTAGATTTGAGAGGCCGACCTACCTATTTTTATTTTTACAACTTAAAATTAAAAATTACAAAAATAAAATCCATTTTTTCAGGTGACATCATTCCCAAAGGGTGATGTAGGGTCTCTAGGAGAGACGATTTGGCCTAGGATGAAAATCATCGGGCCTCCAAAGGCCATAAATCATGCCACCAAGTTCTCTATCATGTGACATGTGTCTCTCTCTCCATCAAAACAAGACACAACATCATCAACCATGAGAATCTCCATCAAAACCCTAAGCCCATGTGATGTCTAGGGCATAAGGTGCGACATTATAGGCCTTCCAAGGCCAACATTTGGGAGCAAGGGGATAGAAAATAATCATATCATGGTGTCCAAGTTCCTCCAAAGGAAGCATTATTCTCATTTGTCCAAGGAGAGGGGTCATATCATCCAACCTATGGGCTTCATGCCCCAATGAAGGCCCAAGTAACCTTGTGCCTTCACATTCAAGATTTCACCTGTCAAGGACCTACAAAGACAAACAAGCACGCCATCCAAGGGTCCACAAGTCATAAGTATCATGACAAGTAATCCATATCTAATAAAAAGAACCACCCAAAAATGTGCATTAAATCCCCCATTTTCAAAATAAACAAATGCTCAAAGACCTTATACAACTTGCCAATTTTAGATATGGGAGGGGTGTCATAATTCCCTATTATGTGAACCAATTCTTCAATTAGGGGACGTTCCCAAGGAGAATCCTTTCTAGGTTATGTAGTGAAATTGAGTTGGATGGGGTTAGACTTCTTGATATGGGGTTTCATGACATAAAAGGGATCGTATTGTCTCATTTGTAGGTGCCTTTGTTGAGGGCTAGCCACATCCTTTTCCTCCTTTTGTTTTTAAAGAATATTTCTCCAATCCCTTTATTATCCATTCATTTTTCATGTGTTTGAAAGTTGAAGGTAGTAAAGGGAACAAAAAGGAAATGCATAGCCCACATACGACCTACCTTAGAAAGAATCATTGATCAATTAGTTATTTATTTTATGGGTCCCTCATTTTTTGAAGGCGTTTCATTGCTCTTAGGATCCAAGGGAGATATTTTATTGCATGATGTTTTTTCCAAGGAACCTTCGATCCTAGTGCCCCCTTATTCCCATGAAATGAGGTACATGCCCTTTTTTTTTCATTAAGCCAAAAAAACTAAAATATGAGGAAAGAGAGGGGAAGAAGTAATGGAAGGTGGAAATTATGAGAAAGAATGGTACGAAGACCCTTTAGGGACACTCACCAGTAGAAACCCTTTCCCTAGGGGTGGCCACTTACTAAGAAACCATGTCACTCACCAAGGTGAAATAGGGAAAAAGGCATAATTTCCAAGAAAACACTCCATAATTAAGAAAATATTTAATGTAAAATATTCAAATGCTCCAAGTATTAAGGTGACACTTACCACGACACTAGAGTTGTTACCTCATAAAGAAAGACATGTTGTCCCATGTGGGCCAAGCTGGGTGTGGTGGATGATGCTACCATCCATAAGGTGGTGATGTATGGTATGATAGGGGCCCCTACCTACTCATATGCCTTTCAATACTCCATGTCTACAACCTTCGGGCCTCAAGACATCATCTCCTTATTTATCCCTAGGAATGAGGGATAAAAAACAACAAACAATCTTAGGTTAAGGTTCCAGTATTGCAACTATATTGCATAAACGTTTTTCCCACATGCATGTCCCACTCCAGCAAGTGTGATTTTTCTCTGTTCAATAGTCCTTTAGTTGCCCCACTTCCATTCTAGGGCTTCAACAACATGCCAAATAGAAAGTCTTAGAGATTTTCAACTAATTGTTCAACACACATGTAACAAATATTCAACAATTCTCACACAAGAGAGACTACCATGGGCTTGACAACCCACTTCTTTCGATTCTCATGGGCCTGAAAACCTTGATTTTCTTCTTACATATGATTTTCCCTGACCTCTTCCATTATAGGTACGATAAAGGTAAGTTGTTTATAGGGTATTAATGGCAAGAGTATTCCCACCTTGATAATAGTCATAGAATGATGGGAGATAGTTTATGGTGCTGAATCATTGTGGTACATACGATGCAAAAAATAAAATAAACGAATATGCTAACATCCCTGTTATCACTGAAAAATCATCTCCAACATTGCAAATAAATGGTTAAGTAAAAACATCAATTCCAACAACAATTAGTCCACCTACAACACTAAAATTCATCCAAAATGGTTAAGTAAAAAACTATGTAATTGGGGTAAAAACTCAGAATACGTAGAATCACCAAAGTGAGCACACGCACAGTGCACAGGAAAACACAGGCCTCAGTGTGCACTATATGCAAAATGCATGACTATGTACGATAAAATCCATGCACTTTTATGAACGACGCATTTATGGATCTTGTCGGCCCCTCAACCACTTCTAGTCTGACCTCCAACACGTTTTGACACTCATATCTCAACGAAATATAGTTTGGGGGTTGGTCAAGGTCTAGAGGGTGCCCTAAAAGGCCCCTTGTTCAGACTATGAACCAATTACATTTTTCCATGTATGAATTCTATAAATAAGGGCCATGGGTGTGCTAAGAAACCAAGATCTTCAAGGTATTTTTATGCTGCAAGAATTCTTCCCTAGGAATCCTCTTTTCTCTTGGAATCCTTCAAGCACCATTGCAATAGAAAATTCCACTCACCACTTGAGGGAATAGGCATTGTTTTTCTTCACCATTTTCCATTTCTTCCATTGTATGAAGAGCTCTCAATTAGGGAACTCAAGAGCCCTCCCAAGGAGGAAGAGGGGACTCATAAGTCCTTGTTTTTCTCTATGGTGTTTTTCTTACTAATCTATTGATCCATTGGTAGCATTATATTGGCCATTGTTTGATTTTCATGGTTCTACGTTTCTCATGCTTTCTAACATTTATTTATTAGTTGTTTTAGTTTATTTATTTGTTTTTATATGTGTTTGGCTTATCTAACCAACTCACAAACTCTTGTCTTGTCTAGAAGGCTCATCTAGACATGCAAGTGTTGTTTTTTTGCTCACCCAAGTGACAAAACCAACACAACATATTGACCACCATACTGGGGATAGGTATCAAATTCCTCCCTATTTGAGCTTTGAGAGCACTTCATTTTGATTTTTTTCTCTTGCAGGTGCCAAAACCAGCCTAGCCCAACCTACCAAAGTCAAAATTATGAGTTGAGGAAGGAGTATTTCACTTATAAATTTCTCCCCCGACGCGTGATAGGAAGTGTGTGGTTTTTCCTGCCCACAGACATGCACTATGAGCACTGTGCATGAAACAAGCTTCATTACACTGTGAATTATGTGCATTGTGCACCCTCTGTGCGCCTATTAAAATCATAACCCATGCATAACTCCGTTTTTTCAAATTGTAAGGGTTTTTATGCATGGTTTGAGGGCCCTTAGCCTTCAGATTTTTATTTCTCTGCTCTTTTTAAGGAAACTACACTCCACTTAGAATCCTTTTCCATAATAAAGGTTATCTAACAGAGGCACATAGGGGGTAAAAATAATCATAATTCTCCTCTTTTGTTTTTGTTGCCACATGGATCGCTCATTTAGCTTGTAAAATTTTAAGTTGAAGTTATTGCTTTCATACACAAATCACTTAAGTTGGGACTAGAAACCAATTTTTACCCTCAAGTATGCTCTTCTCTCGCACCCTAGTGTGATCTTGAGAATAAGAAAGGATGTTGAAAGGAAGTTTCATCTCCCTTATCAAAATATTTAAGAGAGGACAAAGCCCCCCTAGGGTTCCTCTTTAGTTTTTGAAATCATATTAAAAGTTTTGTAAGGGCCCATACATGCCCACATGTTGCAAATGTAGGATAGTTTCTAAATACTTTCTTAGTTTAAATCCCAATATAGGGAAGTTTAAAGATCAAAGTAACAGGCCCATACATTCCCACATGTTTTCAATCTAGGATAGTTTCAAAGCTTTCTTAGTGTAAACAACATTTTAGGGGGTTTAAAGGATTTTTAAGGACCCACATGTCCACATTTTTAGTTCTTTAGGGCTTTAAATATTCCACAAGGTTGTACCAAAGACACATAGTAAGCTAGGTAAAGAAAATTTGTAAGGACCACAGGAAGTCCACATGTTGCAAACTCAAACATAACTTATTAAAAATATTTGCACACTTGTCACTTTTGCACACAAAGCCACTCCTCACACACACGTAATTTCTATTTTGAAATAGTGGAGGTCGAAGTAGGTTTTCTCCAAAGGAATTCCAAAAGATCCAACCACTTCTTTGGAAGCTATCCACACCCATTAATTCAAATGAGGTTGGTCCATGACCCCAATCTCTCAGCCCACCACATCTAAAATTTTTCTAATAATGCACTAAATGTTCCTCCACAAGGGATGCCAAAATAAATTTTTTAGTCTAAGTAGGATTTTGGGGGCATGCATAACCCCCCATTACCAGGTTCTCTCGTTTTCAAACAATAGAAGTTGAGAAATAGGGAACTTTCAAATCCTCCAAGCTAATTGTTCCTACACCATTAGGCAGGGAGATACCCGTGAAGGGTTGAAGGCCGGGGTCTGGTTGTTCTGTGCATCTCTCCTTGAGTCACCCAACTCTTATGAGGGCATCCAGCCCATGACCCATTTCTGAGGCCGAAAATCTAAATGTCACTCTTTGATCAAGGTACCTAGTGGCCAAAACTTAGGACATCTACCAAGGTGGAGATTGTGGGCTGAAATCGCACCTTGATCATATTTTCTATGGCTATTGGGAAATATCGCCAGTTCTTTCGAGATATGCACCCTCCACCCCTCATTATAAATGTTTTCTTCAGCCTTCACTAGTTCCTCTTCCAGTGGCTTCAAACCCCACTATTGAGTGCTATTGGAAGGCCTAGCGCTATTGGAGAGGAAGGATGATAGGTATTTTAGGACACGATCATTTTTTTTTATTATTCCCCCACGCGGACAAAATCCACCTATCCACGTGCTTGTTTATTTTACAGTTGATTTATGTATGATGCTCATTTGATTACATGCAATTGTGAGTTATACTATCTTGTGATGGTCACACATATACAAATCCCTTGTTCATTTTTTTATCTTGTCACCATTCTCATGCATTTACTAGTCAGAAACCATAGGGGACCCACATAATGCCCGTCATTCTAGACGCTTGCAGAATATTCCTCCTATTCTAGGAGGAGTTCCTAGTCTTGCCAACTCACCGACTCAATCATCTAACACTGCTATGAGTGCTAAAGTTTTGGCATATGATTTACTTAGTTCCACATTGCTCTGGACGAATACCCAAGGCCATCCATCTATTGGTTCTCTTTCACAAGGAGGTGGGTGTCAAATGTATTCTCAAGGGAGAAGTACACACCCACCAAATCCCTCTCTAGGGATAGGTCCATTACCTACACATGCAATGGTTGGAGCTAATCCTCCACAAAATATCCCTATGCCATACTTGGCATCACTCAACATTCTTGATTTGATGAAACTCACAAATGATCCCATTTTACATGACCCCACATGGCTCAACATGCCTACCAAACTACCTTCATATATTCTGAAGTTTGAAGGAAAATCGAGGGAAGATCATGCCAACCATGTTATGACCTTTCACTTATGGTTCTCATCAAACAACATCATTGATGATTTCATCCACTTGAGGTTATTTCAAAGAACCCTCACTGGCCCATCAACCAAATGGTATGTGGAAAAAAATAAGGGTCCCATGTGACCTTTGAATCATTGGACAAAGACTTTTTGTCCTTTTTCCAACTACTAGTTTGTCACAATACTGGCTTGGAACTTCTCTCTGATTTCAAACAAACAATTGTTACCCATATAGTCGACCACGTCCATGAATGGCGTCAAGGACGTAGTCTGTGTAAAGAAGAAATGACCAAAGAAAAACATCTTGATTGGTTTCTCAAATCACTTGTCTTTATTACTACCAAGGATGTAGCATCCACCTGTCCTCAGTCAGAAGAGGAAGCCATTAACAAGGCCCAACAGTTTGACCTCATCTATGCTCAATCAGGTTACTTATACACTGTATTTCCTGATGCACCTAGACTCATACCATTTGGCGAGGACAAACCTGGGATGTCCCATGCTGTGGATGGGTTGATTAGTTCTATTAACCATATCAACCATTATGGCCACCAGTCACCCACTTATGATGCACATCAGTAACCACAACCATATGGAGGGAATTCTTCCTTTATACTCCTCCAAGATTTTACAAAATTAGCCTTGAAACCAAGAAGAAACAACACAAAAGCATGAATTCCTTACCTAGTCCAATAAATAGAAACATAAAACCTTATTTACCAAGAATATTCCACCACAATTGCAAGAACAAAGCATCCAAGATATAGTGCCTAGATTTCCATCACCAAAATACAAGTACTTGCATCCAAAAGAGACCAAAACAAGATAGTGCACCTTGCCCAAGTAGGGAGAAAATTTCAGACAACGAGTATGTACTTCTCAAGTGAGTTATGATAAAATGACAAACAAGTGACCTCTATTTATATGAGGTTACCTAAAACCCTTTGTCTACTTTTTGAAAAGTCAACATCAAATTAGAGAGGCTGACCTCCCTTTTTTTATTTTTGCAACTTAAAATTAAAAATTAAAAAAATAAAATCCATTTATTGAGGTGACATCATTCCCTAAGGGTGACGTAGGATCTCTAGGAGAGACGATTTGGCCTAGGATGAAAATTGTTGGGCCTCCAAAGGCCATAAATCATGCCCACCCAGTGCTCTATCATGTGACAAGTGTCTCTCTCTCAATCGAAACAAGACACATCATCATCAACCATGAGAATCGCCATCAAAACCCTAAGCCCATGTGATGTCTAGAGCATAAGGTGCGACATTTTAGGCCTTCCAAGGCCAACATTTGGGAGCAGGGGGCTAGAGAATAATCATATCATGGTGTCCAAGTTCCTCCAAAGGAAACATTCTTCTCATGTGTCCTAGGAGAGGGGTCGCATCATCCAACCTATGGGCCTCATGCTCCAATGAAGGTCTAAGTGACCTTGTGCCTTCACAATCAAGATTTCACCTGTCAAGGACCTACAAAGACAAACAAGCACCCCATCCAAGGGTCCCCAAGTCATAAGTATCATTAAAAGTAATCCATATATAATAAAAGAACCACCCAAAAAATTTCATTAAATCCCCCATTTTCAAAATAAACAAATGCTCAAAGACCTTATACAACTTGCCAAATTTAGATATGGGAGGGGTGTCATAATTCTTTATTATGTGAACCAATTCCTCAATTAGGGGATGTTACCAAGGAGAATCCTTTCTAGGTTATGTAGTGAATTTGAGGTGGATGGGGTTAGATTTCCTGGTATGGGGTTTCATGACATAAAATGGCTCGTATTGTCTCATTTGTGGGTGCCTTTGTTGAGGGATAGCCACATCCTTTTACTCCTTTTGTTTTTAAGGCATATTTTTCCAAGCCCTTTATTATCCATTCATTTTTCATGTGTTTCAAAGTTGAAGACAATAAAGGGAACAAAAAGGAAATGCATAGCCCACATACGGTCTACCTGAGAAAGAATCATTGATCAATTAGTTATTTATTTTATGGGTCCCTCATTTTTTGAGAGGTGTTCCACTGCTCTCAGGATCCCAGAGATATTTTATTGCATGATGTTTTTTCTAGGGCACCTCCGAGCCTAGTGGTTCCTTCCTCCCATGAAATGAGGTACACACCCTTCTTGGGTCATTAATCCCAAAAACCTAATGTATGAGGAAAGAGAGGGGAAGAAGTAATGGAAGGTGTAAAGTATGAGCAAGAATGGTACGATGAACCTTAAGGGAAATCCCCCAGAAGAAACCCTTTCTCTAAGGGTGGCCACTTACTAAGAAACCATGACACTCACCACGGTGAAATAGGGAAAAAGGAATAATTTCTAGGTAAAAACTCCATAATTAAGAAAATATTTAATGCAACATATTCAAATGCTCCAAGTATTAAGGTGGCAATTACCATGACACTTGACTTGTTACCTCATGAATCAAGAAATCTTGTCCTCTATGGCCAAAGCTGGGTGTGGTGGATGATGCTACCATCGATAAGGTGGTGATGTGTGGTATGATAGGGGCCCCTACCTTCTCATTGGCTTCTCGATACTCCATGTCTACAACTTGTAGGCCTCAAGACATCGTATCCTTAGTTATCCCTAGGAATGGGGGAATAACAAACAACAAACAATCTTAGGTTAAGGTTCCACTATTACAACTATATTGTAAACACGTATTTCCGACATGCATGTCTCACTCCATAAAGTGTGCTCCTTCTCTGCTCAATAGTCCTTCAGTTGCCCCACGTCCATTCTGGGGCTTCAACAACAGGCCAAATAAAAAGTATTAGAGCTTTGCAACTAATTGTTCAGTGCACCCATGACAAATATTCAACAATTATCACACAAGAGAGACTACCATGGGCTTGACAACCCACTTCTTTCGATTCTCACGGGCCTGAAAACCCCGATTTTCTTCTCACATATGGTTTTCCCTGAGCTCTCCCATTATAGGTATGATAAAGGTAAGTTCGTTATAAGGTATCAGTGGCAGGAGTCTTCCCCCCTTGCTAATAGTCATAGAATGATGGGATATAGTTTATGGTGTTGACTCATTGTGGTACATATGATGCAAAAAAATAAAACAAAAAAATATGCTAACATCCCTGTTATCATTGAAAAATCGAATGCAACATTGCACATAAATGGTTAAGGAAAAATATCAATGCCAACAACAATTAGTCTACCTACAACACTAAAATTCATCCAGAAGGAAAAAAACTATGTAATTGGGGTAAAAAATTAGAATGCACAGAATCAACAAAGCAATCACGCACACAGTG
Organism: Picea engelmannii; assembly: GCA_009831015.1. Lineage (NCBI taxonomy): Eukaryota > Viridiplantae > Streptophyta > Pinopsida > Pinales > Pinaceae > Picea > Picea engelmannii. The sequence goes on along the minus strand of ML777901.1, from coordinate 362,908 downwards.
CACAGGAAAACACAGGCCTCAACATGCACTATGTGCAAAATGAGTGACTGTGTATGAGAAAAAACGCGTACTGCTATGAAAGACGCATTTATGGATCTTTTCGGCCACTAAACCACTTCTGGTCCGACCTCCAACATGATTTGACACTCATATCTGAGCAAAATATAGCTTGAGGGATGGTCAAGGGCTCGAGGGTTCCCTAAAAGGCCCCTTGTTCACACTATGAAGAAATTACATTTTTCCATGTATGAATGCTATAAATAAGAGCCATGGGTGTACTAAGAAACCAAGATCTTCAAGGTATTTTTATGCTATAAGAATTCTTCCTTTGGAACCCTCTTTTCTCTTAGAAGCCTTCAAACACCATTGCAGTAGGTCATTACACTGACCTCTTGAGGGAATAGGAATTGTTTTTCTTCACCATTTTGAATTTCTTCCATTTTATGAAGAGAACTCAATTGTGAAACTCAAGAGCCCTCCAAAGGAGGAAGAGGGGACTCATAATTCCCTATTTTTCTCTACGGTGTTTTGTCTACTAATCTATTGATCCATTGGTAGCATTATAATGGTCATTGTTTGATTTTCATGGTTCTAAGTTTCTCATGCTTTCTAACATTTATTTCTTAGTTTTTTTAGTTTATTTATTTGTTTTCATATGCATTTGGCTTATCTAACCCACTTACAAACTCTTGCCTTGTCTAGTAGGCTCATATAGACATGCAAGTGTTGTTGTTTTTCTCACCCAATTGACAAAACCAACACAACATATTGGATACCATACTCGGGATCGATATAAAATTCCTCCCTATTTGAGCTTTGAGAGCACTTCATTTTTATTTTTTTGTCTTGCAGTTACCAAAACTAGCCTAGCCCAACCTGCCAAAGTCAAATTTCATAGGTGAGGAAGAAATATTTCACTTAGAAATTTCTCCCCTGATGCATGACAGGAAGTGCACGACTTTTCCTTCCCACAAACATGCACTGTGCACACTATGTGCGAAACAAGCCTCATTACACTGCGCATTCTATACATTTTTCACCATCTATGTGCCTGTGAGAATCGCAACCCATGCAGAACTCCAGTTTTTCAAATTGTAAGGGTTTTTATGCATGGTTTGAGGGCCCCTAGCCTTCACACTTTTATTTCTCTGGACTTTGTAAGGGAACTACACTCCACTTAGAATCCTTTCCCATAATAAATGTTATCTAACATAGGCACTTAGAGGGTAAAAATAATCCTCTTTTATATTTTTTGCCACATGGATGGCTCATTTAGCTTGTAAAATTTTAAGTTGAAGTTATTGCTTTCATACACAAATCACTTAAGTTGTCATTGGAAACCAATTTTGACCATCAAGTATGCTCTTCTCTTGCATCCTAGTGTGATCTTGAGAATCAGAAAGGAGATTGAAAGGAATTTTCATCTCCCTTAAAAAAATCTTTAGGAGAGGACAAAGCCCCCCTAGGGTTCATCTTTAGTTTTTGAAATCATCTTAAAATTTTTGTAAGGGCCCATACATGTTCACATGTTGCAAACTTAGGATAGTTTCTAAGCACTTTCTTAGTTTACATCAAAATATAGGGAATTTTAAAGATCAAAGTAATGGGCCCATACATGCCCACATGTTTCCAATCTAGGATAGTTTCAAATCTTTCTTATTGTAAACAACATTTTAAGGAGTTTAAAGGATTTGTAAGGACGCACCTGTCCACATTGCTAGTTCTTTAGGGATTTAAATATTCTACAAGGTTGTACCAAAGACACATAGTAATCTAGGTAAATAATATTTGTAAGGACTAGTACAAATCCACATCTTACAATCTCACACCTAACTTATTAAAAATCTTCGCAGACTTGTCACTTTTTTGCACACAAAGCCACTCCTCACACACATGTAATTTCTATTTTGAAATAGTGGAGGTCGAAGTAGGTTTTCTCCAAAGGATTTCCAAAATATTCGACTACTTCTTTGGAAATTATCCACACCCATTAATTCAAATGAGGTTGGTCTATGACCCCAATCTCTCATCCCACCACATGTAAAAAATTTCTAATAACTAACTAAAGTTTCCTCCAGAAGGGGTGTCAAAAGAATGTTTTTAGTCTAGGTAGGATTTCCAGGGTAGTCATCTAAATAACCCCATGTTATCAGGTTCTTGCATTTTCAAACAATAGAAGTTGAGAAATAGGGAAATTTAAAATCCTCCAAGTCAAGTATTCCTACACCATAAGGCAGGGAGATACCCATGAAGGGTTGAAGGCTAAGGTTTGATTATTCTGTGCATCCCTCCTTGAGTCACCCAACTCTTGTGAGGGAATCCAACCCGTGAACCATTTCTGAGGCCGAAAATCTAAATGTCTCCCTTTGACCAAGGTACCTAGTGTCCAAATCTTAGGACATCTACCTAGGTGGAGACTGTGAGTTGCAATCACACCTTGATAAGATTTTCTATGGCTATTTGAAAATATCTCCAGTTCTTTAGGGATATGCACCTTCTATTGATTAATTGGGTTGGTTTCCATTGATTTCAAACCTTGAAGAAATTCTGGTAGCACAAAGGTTTAGGTAATGGACTGAAGCTTGTTTTACGGATAATGGTATGAGTTTTGATATATTTGTTGATTAAGGTTGGTTGTCATTGATGTCAACCCTTGAAGAAAGACCCATAGCACAAAGGTTTGGGTAATGGACCCAATAGTGTTTGATGTAAATATGACTCATTATTGTTTNNNTGGATGAACTCCAAAGTGGCCCCCTTATGGTGAAAGACCTCACGGGAAGACGCTTTGTGGAGTAAGAGAAACCATGCTTCATTGTGGAATAATGAGATGACGGAAAGTGAATTTGTCAGGAAAAATATCCTAGATGGATAGTTCTTGTCATGTCATCTCCGGTGGTATGTGGAATGTCACATAATTCCTCACGGTTAGAGAGTTATGGCCATGAGAAGTTGGAGACCCTAGGTTTGGGTAATGGACCCAAGTTTGTTTGATGGGTAACAGTATGAGTTATGATATATTTTTAGATAACACTATTCTATATGGATATTACATGTCATGCCATTTCTGGTGGTATGTAGAACATCACATAACTCCTCATGGTTTGAGAGTTATGGCCTTACGAAGTTGGAGGACCCTCATATGTCATCTAGAAGCCCCGAAAGGTCAAAGTAATCAAAGTGGTTTAAGAGATTTTAAAAGGTAAATAATAAAGTGAAGTGATGAGT
>ML777901.1:339072-351043 GCA_009831015.1 Picea engelmannii | reverse complement strand
GTTGTAGCCTGAGAAACTAGGGGGTTGGAGCCTCCTTCCAGTTGCAGCTGGAAAACAAAGGAAGTTGGTGCTTCCAATGAATGTAATTCTTCAATACATATAAGAAAAAGCATTTTGTGGTTTTCTCCCGATTTGGGTTTCCATGTAAAACACTAGTGTACTGTGTATGTGTATGATTGTTCATTTGTTCATTGATTATTTACTCTGCAGTTATTGGATAATAATGCTTCATTGATATATCACTTGGATTATATGGTTAAAAGGGACTAAATTGCTCTATTACTGATTCACCCCCCCCCCTCTCAGTAATCCAACAATATTTGCATGTAATACTATTCTAGATGGATAGTACATGTCATGCCATTTCTGGTGGTATGTGGAACGTCACATAACTCCTCACGGTTAGAGATTTATGGCCATGTGAAGTTGGAGAACCCTCATGAGTCATCTAAAAGCCCCAAAAATTCAAAGTGTTTGCAAAAGAAATTATTTAAATAATAAATTTAATGGAGAACTCCATAAAATAAGGAAAGTGGGATGCTACATGAAAGTATAAATAAGAGGAAATACTCTCTCATTTAATCACACTTGAATATCATTGAATATCTATTTTTTTGAAAGGTTTTTTGGGAAGGTATTATTGATAGAGAAAAATTGCAGTAGAAAAAGTGCGGCAGGAAAAGTGTAGTAGAAAAAGTGCAGCAAGAAAACTGTGACAGAAAAATTGCGGAAAAAAAATTGTGGCAGAAAAATCATGGAAGAAAATTCATGCCAAAAAAAAGTGTGGCAGAAAAATCGCGCTAGAAAACATGCGGCAGACAAATTGCGGCAACAACATGGTTGGGGTCTATTTATGAGAGATATGGCACATCTTGTTTGAGGTATGTTTTGTGAGCTAGGGTTTATCTCTTCAAATGGTATTGGATGTTCATTATTGCTGCATACATCAGATTTGTTGAGGGATACAATTGGTATTTTGTTGTTGGTATTTGGCATATGGGTATTGGTCTTTTGGTTGTGATGTGTTGTTGAAGTTGTCGGTTTAGCTTGAGGCTACATAATAGTGAGGTTGTGGCACACGGTTTGATGTAAGGGTTTATGGTATTTGGTTATGGATAGTGTGATGTATTGTTAAAGAACTTTTGACGGTTATATTGGTATATGTACTTGGTGTATGGTTGAGGTACATGGTTGAAACAAGTGGTTGATGAGTTGGAACATACATGAGGTGTATACTTGATGATGTTGGTACATATTGATGAGTCATAGTTGATGTTTATTTGATGCATGATTGGTACATATTGGGTGCATGGTTGATGCACTCGTTGATGATATAGGTTGAGGTACAAATTGGTGCATGGTTGATGCACTTGTCTATGGTACACATTGATTACAAGTTGTTTGGACCAGTTATTGTGACAGATTATTTGTACATGTTTGATTCAAGGTTGATGCATTTTTTTATGGTAGAAGTTAAGGTACAGGTTGATGTATGGTACATGTTGGCACATGTTATTGGTACAGGTTGTTACAGGTTGATTACAAGTTGATTGGTACAGGTCTACAACAATATATCTCATAGTGATAGTGTGACAGTGGTTCCATCATTCTACTTCTACATCAGGGCAGTTGGACGGGGCAAGGATAGGTGGTTTTAGCCACCTTCCGGTTATAGCCGAAGAACATAGGGGGTTGTATCCTCCTTCTAGTTGTAGCCAAATAATTGGGGAGTTGGAGCTTCCCTTAGGTTGTAGCCTGAGAAACTAGGGGGTTGGAGCCTCCTTCCAGTTGCAACTAGAAAACAAAGGAAGTTGTTGCTTCCAATGAATGTAATTCTTCAAGACATATAGGATAAAGAATTGTGTGGTTTTCTCCCGCTTTGGGTTTCCACGTAAAAAAACTGGTGTATTGTGTATGTGTATGATTGCTCATTTGTTCATTGATTATTTACTCTGCAATTATTGGATGATAATGTTACACTGATATAACACTTGCATTATATGGTTGAAAAGGTTTAAATTGCTTTATTATTGATTGACTCCCCCTCTCAGTATTCTAACAATTGGTATCAAAGAAGGTTCCTTCAGAAATTAGTTTAACCACTGAAAGGTAGATCATGGAGAGAAACAACATGTATAAAAATGGAATACCACAATTTGATGGAAAAAAAGTATGCATTTTGGAGAAGAAGGATAAAAACATATATACATGCACAGGGATTTTAAATTTGGCAATCAGTTGTACATGGATACAAAGAACCAACAATTCCACCAACAAATGAAAGAGAAATGAAACTCGGGAAAATTAATTCCAAATCTACAAATGCACCTCTGAATGGTCTTTGTGAATCAGTATATACCAAAGTTATACATTGTAAATCCACTAAAGAGTTTTGGGACAATCTCCAAAATATTTATGAAGGAGATTCAAAATTCAAAGAACAAAGCTTCAAACTTACAGAGGTCAGTTCAAACAACTAAAGATGAAGGAAGATGAGAATATTGCATCTTACTTATTACAAGTCAATGAAATAGTAAATGCAATCATAGGATTGGGAGAAGAAATTAAAGAATCTGTGATTGTTCAGAAGGTACTAATATCTCTTTCTATGAGATTTGATCCTAAGATATCAACACTAGAAGAAAGAGAATATATAGACTCAATAAGCATGGACGAACTACATGGAATCTTCATAGCATATGAAATGAGAACTGAACAAGAAAATCCAGATATAAAAGAAGCAGCTTTCAAAGCATCCAAAATGCCAAAGAAAAAGGAAAAGAAAAAAGAAAAAGAACATAGAAGCAACAATGACATCTCAAAAGATGATGAAGAAATGACCAAATTTGTCAGAAGATTGAATAAGGGAACCAATGACATATATAAAGGTAAGTTTTCATTGATTTGTTTTAATTGTGATGGTATTGGTCATTTTTCTAACAAATGTCCTCTTAAGAAAAATAAGAGGAATGATGAAGATTACTCAAATGACAAACAAACATACAAAGGCAAAAGATCCAGAAAGAAAGATTTCAAGAAAATCTTATGCACCAAAGAAGACATCTCCTCATTAGATGAATATGAAGTCAGTGACAGTAAGAAAAAAATAGTTCTATTCATGGCAGTAGAAGACTCTGACAAAGAAGACACTGAAGAATAATATGAAGAGGCCGAAGAAGAATATGAAGAGGTAGAAGTAGACTACCAAGAAGAATTGTTTTGTGCCATAGAAGTGTCAGAAAGTTGGCTTAGGTTGATGGATAGTTGGTATGGATTGTTGGTTGTCATTGATGTCAATTATTGGAGAGTGATATTGTAGATTTATGTCAACCCTTAGTGATTGATGTCAACCCTTGGAGAAATTACGGTAGCGAATTCCAGTAGCACAAAGGTTTGGGTAATGGACCCAAGTTTGTTTGATGTAAAGATGACTCATTATTGTCTTGTTATGGTTGATAATAATTACAAATGGATGAACTCCAAAGTGGTCCCCTTATGGTGAAAGACCTCACGGGAAGATGCATTGCGGATTGAGTTATCCTAGAAGTATGGTTAGAGAGCCCATGCGTATTTTTGGAATAATGAGATGAATTTCAGTGAATGTTTTAGTGAAACTATCCTATATGGATAGTGTTTGTCATGTCATTTCTGGTGGTATGTGGAACATCACATAACTCCTCACGGTTAGAGAGTTATGGCCATGAGAAGTTGGAGATCCCAGGTTTGGGTAATGGACCCAAGTTTCTTTGATGGATAACGGTATGAGTTTTGATATATTTTCAGGTAATGCTATTCTATATGGATAGTACATTTCATTCCATTTCTGATGGTATGTGGAATGTCACATAACTCCTCACGATTTGAGAGTTATGGCCTTACGAAGTTGGAGGACCCTCATATGTCATCTAGAAGCCCAAAAAGGTCAAAGTAGTCAAAGTGGTTTAAGATATTTTAGAAGGTAAATAATAAAGTAAAGTGATGAGTGTACTATAATTCAAAGTGAATACAAAATAAATTATTTAAATAATAAATTTAATGGATAAATTAGAAGTGTGTTAACCCTAAAATAAGGAAAGTGGGCAAAGTGACCTAGAAGGTGTTTTTAAGGAAGCTACTTGAAGAGTATAAATAAGAGGCAAGGCTCTCTCATTTTAATTACACTTGAGCATATTGAATACCTATAGGTGTCTAAGGTAACCAAAGGACATATGAGCCAAATTTCTGAGGGAAGGTGAAGAAAAGAAGGCCGGAATTCAAGGAAGGATAAATTATTTTGATGATGCTTTCTAAGGTATGTTATTTACAGGTCATCTCACCATTTTTGCAATAAATGTTTTTCTAGAATGATTGAGACCATGAAATTTTTGTTCCATTGAGGAATATCCAAGTATATGTGGTAAAAAAATCATCTTGTGGGTCGTTGTATTTTTGGAGTTACACTCCGTGTAAAATAGGGTTTGTGGCTAGTCTTGAAACTAGTCTAAAACAGGGGTTTCTTGTAAAAACATCATAACTTATTCATAACATATCCAAATTGAGTAAGACCAAATGTGTTGGTTATAGTACAATATGTAGTATGTTGTGTAACAGTTTCATATCAATTCAACAAATATTTTGTGTAGGGCACTCTCTACAAGGTCTCTCTCTAGAATAAGCCAGAATTCAACAAGGTATGCCATTTTTGATATTAACTCCTTTTCTGAGAGGTTCCAAGTAATGAAACCTAGAGGAATTTCATAAACACATGGAAGAACATTTTTTATCAGTTTCAGATATTTATTCATTACAGGTACAAAGTTATGATTATTTCAAGTTAGGGTTGTTGACTAATCTAAAACTAGGCATCTGAGAGTAAACAAAAGTTTGATGAAAAGGCTAGTCTCTTATTGTTAAAGTTAATGAAGGTTTGTAGGAATGTGATCATATACACCAGGTCTATTATAGAGTTACAAATCATATTTGGATGATGAAATTGATGAGGGATTTTGGTTGAGTTACATGTCAAGTACATCGTTGAGACAAGTAGTTGATGAGTTGGCACATACATGAGGTGTATAGTTGATGATGTTGGTACATATTGATGAGTCATAGTTGATAAGTAGTTGATACATGATTTGTACATACTTGGTACATGGTTGGAGGTACTTGTTAATAGTATTTTTGACACATGGTTTATGGATGTTGTAGCATACGTGTTTATCAAAAGAACATATTGATCTTGGTGATGATTATGAGTTGTTGTGTTATACTTGGTTTATGCACTTGTTCATGGTACATGCTGAGGTACAAGTTGGTGCATGGTTGATGCACTTGTTTATGGTATAGGTTGATTACAAGTTGGTTGGTACAGGTTGGTTCATGGTTGATGCACTTGTTTATTGTACATGTTGATTACAGATTGAGGTACAAGTTGATGCATGGTTGATGCATGGTTCAAGTTATTGGTATAGGTTGTTTGGTACAGGTTGATTGGTACAGGTTTACAATGGTATATCTCACAGTGATAGTGTGACAATGGTTCCATCATTCTACTTCCACTTCATGGAGTTTGGAATGGGAAAGGATGGGTGGTTGTATCCAGAGAACATAGGGGATTGTAGCCTTCTTCTGGTTGTAGCCAGAGAATTAGGGAGTTGGAGCTTCCCTCAGGTTGTAGCCTGAGAAAGTAGGGGGTTGGAACCTCCTTCTAGTTGCAGCTGGAAAAAAAAGGAAGTTGGTGCTTCCAATGAATGTAATTATTCAAGACATATAATAAAAAACATTTCGTGGTTTTCTTCCTCCTTGGGTTTCCATGTAAAACACTGGTGTACTATGTATGTGTATGATTGTTCATTTGTTTATTGCTTATTTACTTTGCATTTATTGGATGATAATTCTACATTGATATAACACTTGGATTATATGGTTAAAAAGGATTAAATTTCTCTATTATTGATTCACCCCCTCTCAGTAATCCAATAATTGGTATAAGAGCAAGGTTCTTTCAGGAAACAGTTTAACCACTGGAAGGAGATCATGGATTATTTTGAGAATGGAGTACCAATGTTTAATGGTCACAATGGTTTTAAGTATGAGATGTGGAGCAGAAGGACAAAAGTATTTTTACAGGCATAGAGACATTATATTTGGCTATCAGTTGTTACAGGATATGATAGCTCAAAAATGGCAAAGATTGCAGCCAAGAAGGAATTGAAGAAGAATAACAAAATAGCAATGGATTTCATCTGGGAAGGATTACCTAAACCGGTAGCAGAAAAGGTTGGTAAATGTTCATCAGCCAAATAAATTTTGGATAAGTTACATGACATATATTCTTCACCTATCGCAGATTCAGAAAATGGCAAAGAAGATGTAGATACAGAATAAGAAGAAAGATTTTCATCATGTCAGACAGATTCAGAAGAGAAAGAGTATGATGAATTAGAAGTTGATTACAAAGAAAAAATGATTAGTGCAATTAAATATCTAAGGAAAGAAAGAAAATAAAACAAGTCATCCAAGAAAGAATTGATGAAGAAAAAGAAAAGTGTTCAAGGTTCGGAAAATGATCAGCAGTTCATCAAGAATTTAAGAGCTCAACTAGAAGAGGCCATAATAATTGAAGAAAGTCTAGAATATCAAAATAAATGTTTAGAAGCCAACATAGCAGCACAAAAGGAAGAAGCATAAAAGAGAGAAAATATATTGATGGATCATCTCAAGGAAAGAACCAATGACTTAAACCAACTTGAGGAGGATTTTGGTCAAGAAGAGAGAAGATTGGAAGAAGAAATAATTACATTGAAAATCCAACTTGAAGAAGCAAAGAGAACAGAAGAGGCCATGAAGTTTCAGATAATGAAGAAAGAAGAAGAGGTTGAGAATCTTGAAGAAGAAGTTGTCACACTAAGAGTCAAAATCGTCAAGCTCAACAAGAACGTTGAAGAGACATAAACATCCACATCCGTTGTAGAGAATGAAGAGAAGCACTCTACGTTGCTAGAAACGAAGAATGAAGAAAACAGAAAGAGTTATGAAGAATTACTCAAAGGAAGGAATCATGGTCAACCAAAATCTAAGAAAACTATTGAAGACACATCTTCAAGAATACCATCCATGTTCAAGCCACAAAGAAGCTTCAATCATGATCATGATCAGTCAAGGAAAAATTTTAGAAGGACTATGCCACAAAGAATATCATTCACTCCCAGGTATGAAAAATTATTTTATGGTCATTGTTTTTATTGTACTAATTTTGGAAATAAGGTTGCAGGTGGCAGGGATTGTAAAATAAATGTTCAAGTAGACCGTGCCTATGTGGTCTCACATAACATTGAGTGTTACAAATTTCATAACTATGGACACATAGCCAGTGATTGTAGAAGCATGATCGATACTTCCATGAAAGAGAATATTGATATCAAATATAAGAAATTATGGATAATAAAATAGGAAGAACAAGTGAACAAAGACCAAGTACTAGAGATCGCAAGATTGGCAATAAAACGAGATGAATAAAATTCTACAGAGAAAAGGAAAGATGTCAGATATAGAAAGGTTTGGAAAATAACTGAAAGAAAGGAAGGATAGGTAAATAAGGAACATGTTCAAGAGATTGTACTTTCAGGCATTGTAGTGAAAGATGAATCCATAGATAGAAAGAAAGAAGTCAGAGCTCAGAGAGATAATGAATCTACCAATGAAGATGATGATGAATACACATCAGAGCAGGAATTGTTCTGATCCATACAGCTTAGAGACTCCCAACTAATATGAATATTATAAAGGGAGAGTCTATGAGATAGTTGTGACAAACCAAAGAACCATCCTTCGAGCATCTTGCAGAGTTTGAGAAGACAGATTCAAAGAAATCAGTTAGCAGAAGTACAATTTGATAGATTAATCAAGACTTCATGATAGTATAGTGATAAATGGGTCAACATTATGGACAATTGAGCAAGTAGAGTCTTGGACAGTATGGGCAAAGATGGATTCATAAGAACACTTATCAGGTTTGGAGAAATATATGATAGTGGACGACATAATGGATTCATAGATTGGTTTAGAGAGTGGTTCAAAGAAAAATGAACATTATCATAATGGATGATAATTACACAGGAAATGGCTCGAACAATGCTAATGGATTCCAAATTGACAGATGTTTTTTGGACACATGCAGTGCATACATCAGTTCACATTAAAAACAAAGTAATGCTCAGAAACAACAATGACAAAACTCCCTACGAACTATGGAAAGGAAGCGCAGACAACAACCTCTACATCAATGTAACTCAAGGTAATATTTTATTAATTGAAATTTATGTTGATGATATTGTTTTGGAAGTACTAATGACAGGTTAAGCTAGAAATTTGCAAAGGATATGCAGAATGAATTTGAAATTTCATTACTTGGAGGACTATCCTTCTTTTTGGGTCTTCATATATGTAAAATAAACCAAGGAATTTTTATTTCTCAAACTAAGTATATCAGAGAAATGATAAATAGGTTCGGAATGGAAGATTGCAAACGAGTTACCACTCCTATGCAAACCAGTTGCAAGTTGAGCAAAGATGATGATTCAAAGTCTACAGACCAGAGGCAATATAGGTCAATGATCGGTAGCTTACTATATGTGACAACATCCAGACCAGATGTAATGCAGGAAGTTGGATAGGTGGCATGATTTCAAGAAGCACCAAAGGAATCACATGTATTAGCAGTGAAGAGGATTTTCAGATATCTCAAAAGGAACATAAGATTTTGGATTATGGTATCCAAAAGGAGAGGATCTATTACTTATTTCCTACACAGGTGTAGATTGGGTAGATTGTATTGATGACCAACAAAGCACCAATGGAGAAATGTTCTACTTGGGTGAGTGTTTAGTATCATGGCTAAGCAAGAAACAATCATCAATATCTTTATCTATATTTGAGGCAAAGTATATTGCAACAACATCATGTTGTACACAGGCTCTTTGGATGAAACAAACTCTGAGAGATATACAAGTTGAGTGTGATGAGCCCATTCCAATCTATTGTGATAATACAAGTGCCATTAGTATCTCAAAAACCCAGTGATGAACTCCAAGATGAAGCACATTCCAATCAAGTATCAATTTCTATGGGAAAGGGTTGCAAAGAAGAACACCAGAGTTGAATATGTGGGAACAAAATAACAAGTGGCATACATATTTACAAAACCGCTTCCATGGGAATCCCTTGAGTATCTTCTTTAGAGACTAGGAGTAATTTATACTCCAAAATGAATACATTCGAATGATTATCGTATATGTCTTAGATGTACATGAGGACGGACCATAAATAGAACAAAGGGGGAGATATTTATCAGATGCAAAAGGTAAATGCTTGGAGAGAGAGCATAGAGGCATGTTTCCAAGGGGAGTGATTGTCACAAGGTAAGAATGAGAGATATGACTTCAGAGTGATACCCTTTATCAAAGGGAGAGATATTATTCATATGAAGGGAAAGAGAGTAATCAGAGGATTATAAACACAAAGAGAGTTTAGTTAGGGGGAGCAGCCCCAAAGGGAGATACCCTTTGCCATTGATGTCAAAGGGGGAGAGATAGAAACATTGATAAAGAGTATAGGCATGAATGTTATCATGACTAAGTGTTTCCATCAATGTTGGTGCTGCCATCAATGCCAAAGGGGGACATTGTCAGACAGTTGGCTTAGGTTGATGTTAGGACCCTATAATGTACCTTTTTGTTCATACTTTTTGCTACCATTACATCCTTTTTCCACTCACATTTAATCTTACACTATCACCTTACCCTATCTCTCCAAAGGTATATAACGTCTCTTCTCTTTGCTATATGTTTAATTTGTTTTTCATATAATTTTACATTACTCTCATACTTAACCATTGATCAGAAATATATAAGTGTTGAAACAGTTCGAACTACAGATTATTGTTGTTGTTTGAAGGCCCGTTGTTGAAACAGTCAAAAGCACACAAACCCCATGGATGAAACAGTCTGTGGTCTGCGATGCTGAAACAAAAATTCACACAACAGAAAGAAGAAGTTGTTACACTGACCACAATAGCCGCATCTTGAGCCAGAATTAACCATCGTTGATGCTCAAGACCACGTTGCTGAAACAGTTAGAATGCAAATCCCGTTGCTGAAACAGCCCATGATTTGCGATGCTGAAACAATGTACAAAAATAGTAACAAGAAGATAAATAAAGAAGTTATTACACCAGCTGCAACAACTACAACTCACTTAGCACCATTTCAACTATTGTAATAGCATTCTATTATAGGAGACCATGATATCCTATTCCAGTATAGAATATTAGATCTGACTAAGAATAGGATTCAAATGTGCACATGTAATTTGATGATCAAATTGTATTGAGGGGATTTTCCTCTTTAAATAAGGGGAAATCATCATTAGGGAGGCCTTCTTGGCTAAGAAAGGAATTATAGAGAAGGATGTGTTTACTTGAGACATTGTAACATGATACAGTTGACAGATGAATAAAATATTATTCTGAGCATTCCTTTCTAGTTTCTTTCGTTTATGGGGAATCTTGTGAGAAGGGAGGGCCCACCTTCTTCACAAGATTCACCCATCAGTTCTTTAGTGTGTTAGTGTTATTTTTGTTCATACCTTGATTAAATTTTGTTTTGCTGAAACTCTGCTTTACTAAACTTTGTTTTGTTGAAACTCTTTTTTACTGATTGTACATTGTTTTCATATAATTCATGCTTGGGTAATTGTTAATCATTCTGATTGGTAATCATGCTTGATTAATTTATGAAAGTGTGATGATCAGAGACAGGTGCTGAAGATTCCTATTTGGGGAATAGGGTCCTATTCTCTGTTAGGAGATAATTAGCCTTCAGTGCATGTCAATCATTTTGATTAGTAATGAATTCATGAAAGTGTGATAGTCGGAAACAGGTGCTAAAGATTCCTGCTTGGGGAATAGGGTCTTGTTCTCTGTTACAGAATAGTTGGTCTTTCCTTTTGCAGTATCTTGAAGGATTTCTTTCCTAGGTTGTTATTTCTTAATGTAATCCAGGATTCTTCGGATAAGTATTTCTTTAAACTTTGAACTCTGCAATAGGTAGGTTTCTTTTCTGTAATTCAAAGCAGAACTTCAGTTTGTTCAAGGCAAGGTGTGATTAATGTAATTTTACTACAACTCTAGATTTATTTTCAGATAGAGCATATACAGTGTGTGATTGCCTTTGAAATAAATAGACTTCCCTGGGTTGACAATTTATGTAGCACTTGATTGTTTAGTTAATAAGCAATTACAGTGACCAACATTTTGGCGCCGTTGCTGGGGAAGGTAATTATAGATTTCAAAAGAATTTATGTTCTTTCAGATATAAAGATTGCATGAGAGGACACGGAGACCCCAAATAAACTGACCCTACAGGTGGCAGGGGTAGAGGAAGGGGAGGAAGAAAGACTTATATTGACGAGATTATATCAAAATCTGAATCTGTTGCTCCTCAACGACCAAACTCTCGGAAACCAAAATCCCAACCTTCCTTTCAAGCAAAATTTGAAATGGGGAAAGAGATTTGGAGCCCTGAGACAGTCAAGAAACCAACAGGAAACATTGAGGACAGACCAAGCGCAGGAGGGGAACAAACAGAAGAAAACATGGATGAGTATAATGAAGAACTGCATCATGAAGAACAGGCTGGTCCTGAAAGAGAGGTAAATGATGAAAACTGTTTTTCCACCTTAGGATTTCCTATTTGTGATCTTCCTAGAGGGGTAGCTCCCATGAAGAACATTCCACTCTCAGCGTTACCTAAATTTCATGGTTTATCTTCAGAGGATCCTGATGAATTCCATTTTGAGTTTGACATATTATGCAGAAGTTATGATTACATTTCCAATGCTAAAAAATTAAAGCTATTTCCAACAACATTGAAAGGAAATGCACTAAGATGGTTCATGAGTCTTGGAGGTCATGTAATCACAACATGGGATCAAA
>ML777901.1:321915-338867 GCA_009831015.1 Picea engelmannii | reverse complement strand
TAAAGATATTCTTAAAACAATATTACTAAAAGGAGTAAGGGATGACTGTCTAGATATGATGAATATGCTTGGAAAAGGGGACATATCTAAAGAATCATATGATGAAATTGTTAACCTATGTAAAAGATGTTCAAGAGGAGCTTTAAGGAATAGATCAAATAGCAGGGATACCACATTTTCAAGAGTTCAAAAATCAGCCAGTGGAGGAGCAACAAGAGCCGAAATAGGTAATTTACTTGAAGGTTTTAAAACTGAAATGTTAATCTCTTTCTCCTCACAAATTGATACCCTACAGATTCAAAAGAAACAAGCCTAAGAAGAAGTATCTCTGTCCATATTTTGTTCTAAATGTAGAGACAAGCACCCACAAAGGGAATGCCCATTGGACATAAAGCCAATCTGCACCATCTGTGATAAGGATCATGAAACTCAACAATGCCCTTCTTTAACAAGAATCAAGGTAGCATTACAACCAACTGATGAAGAAGCTAAAGTTGTCTATCTATTGACACAGAGAAGAAAATGGCAGCTATGGGGACAAGGTATGAATCCTAATATGCCATTTACATTTTCTAATCATTGGAATAACTATCCTTCTTTTAATCAAGCGAATTACCCTCCCTATAATCAAATGCAATACCTAAATCAAATGAATTACCCACCCATGCAACAAACTAACCCTCCCTTTGTTGATCCATCAATGTGGACTCCTTGGCCTCCACAACAACAACCATATCTTAATCAATGGAATCCAAATTGGAGAGGGCAACAACCCCTACTCCCAAATTAATTACCTCAATCACAATTTCTGCAACCACTCTCCTTACCATCAGGTACTCCACCAAACAATAAAATGATGAGACCCCAACTACCTGTACAACCTAACCCTAACCCCAATAATAAAGTTGTGCAGTGCATTGATATTCACAACCATCCTACACTTTCTCTTTTCCCTGCACAATGCAATGATATTCATTTATGATCTGGGAAAATAGTAGAACCTATCATTGCTGATGTTACCTCTTCTGATAAAGAGGAAACAAAAAAGAATGATGTACCTGAAGAGGTACAATCATCCTCTAACACTGCTGCTGAAATAGCAAAACTACCATTTCCTAAGCATTTATCTTTGACTAAAACGGCTGAGCCACCTGCTTTCAATCTTCTAGGGGAATTACAAAATCTTTATGTCAAAATTCCACTATTACAAGCACTACGAGATGTACCAATTTATGCTAGGACTATGCGAGACATTTGTGTTAAGAAACCTGGTAGGAAAATTAAAGATCCCCTCACAGTTCATGTTATGGGTGATTTGCCTGCACTAATGTCAAGAAAAGTTCCCCCAGTTAAATATGGTGATCCCGTCCATCCTACTATCTCAGTGCAAATTAGAAAAACAATAATCCCTCGAGTCCTGGTAGACTTAGGCGCTGCTATCAATATTATGACTCTGGAAACCTCACAACTATTACAACTGCAGAATGAAATCAGAGACACCCCAACCATCCTAGAGTTAGTTGACCGTTCTATAATCAAACCAGAAGGAGTCATTGAAGAACTAATTATCTCAATGGAATCCTGCAATTATAGAGCTAACTTTGTAGTATTACAACCTAAAACAAAGTTGGGGGGGCACCCTCTAATTTTGGGCAGGCCTTGGCTAGCCACAGCAGACGCTTTTATCAGTTGTAGATCAGGTTCAATGCCATTTTCCAATGGTTATGAGACTAAACAACTTACCCTCTACCCTCACGCTACACCCTTGATTAATAATGATAATTCTGTATGGGTAGACTTTGATGATCAACTTACTCAACCCATCTTGACTATCGAACAAGCCTTAAGCATTAAAGATGCCACTGAGGATGAAGTAATTAATAATTTTATTTTTGAACCCTCCTCTGTGACTCCAGAAACTCATAACCAACTAGCTGCACTTTTGGAGTCAGATAACCAGGAAAACCTTAACTCTAAAAACCCACCTCAAACATCAGCCACCATCTCTTCTAAAAGTGTACCAGTAGAAATTGAACCTGGCAAAACACTGAACATAAACCCCAACCTGACAGATGTTGAAACACAACAATTAATGAAGTTACTTATTGAACATAAAGAAGCATTCGCATGGGACTATACAGATATGACAGGAATCTCTCCCGAATTATGTACTCATTGTATATATATCAAGGAAGATTGTCGACTGATCTACCAATCTCAATGAAGAATGAACCCTAATTTAAGAGAAATCCTTAAAGAGGAACTTCAAAAATTGCTCAATGTAGGGTTTATATATCCTATATCGGATAGTGAATGGGTTTCCCCATTGGTAATAGTTCCTAAGAAAAACAGGAAATGGAGAGTGTGTGTAGACTATAGAGCCTTAAATAAAGCCACTCAAAAAGATCACTTTCCGTTACCATTCATTGATCAGGTGTTAGATAGTTTGTTAGGGAAGAAATTTTTCTCCTTTTTAGATGGTTTCAGTGGGTATAATCAGATCAAAATTGCACCCCAAGACCAAGATAAGACCACTTTTACCAGCCCTTGGGGAAATTTTTCTTATAGAGTCCTCCCATTTGGACTATGTAATGCACCCGCAACCTTTCAAAGAGCAATTATAGGAATCTTTTCTGATATTCTTAATGACTCTATGGAAATTTTTATGGATGATTTTACCCCTTATGGTGTTTCTTTTCAGGAAGCACTACAAAACCTTGAGAAAGTACTTAAACAATGTATGTGAGCCCACCTCTCCTTAAGTACAAAAAAATGTCATATGATGATGAGTGAAGGAATAGTGCTTGGACATTTTATTTCATCTCAAGGAATCCAGGTGGATCCATCCAAGATACAAGTCATTAAAAATCTTCCTATTCCCAAAACCCAAACAGAGGTGAGAAGTTTTCTAGGACATGTTAGATACTACAGAAGATTTATCAATTTTTTTTCCAAAATAGCTTCTCCTCTGCTTTTGTTACTGATAAAAAATGTTGAATTCAAGTGGACTAACCCTTGCTAGGAAGCATTTAATACACTTAAACATCAGTTATCTACAACCCCTATTCTAAGAGGACCTTATTGGACACTTCCCTTTCATATATCCTCCGATTCTTTAGATACTGCAATAGGAGCTGTCTTGGGGCAAGAAGAAAATCATCTCCCTTATGCTATATACTTCATTAGCAATAATATGACTCCTGTTGAACTTAACTATACAGTTACCGAAAAGGAATTCTTAGCAGTTATCTATGCTATTAATAAATTTCGACATTACATCACTGGCTACTCTACTCTTGTCCATACTGATCACTCAGCTATCAAGTATCTAATGAACAAACCTATCACAAATGATCGAGTCACCAGATGGTTACTACTATTACAAGAATTTGATATTACAATTGTAGATAGACCAGGAAAAGAAAATGTAGTTGTTGATTTCCTTTCTTGGTTAACACCTAATGATAATACCCCAGTAGATGATTCCTTTCCTGATGAATATCTATTTTCAGTATCTTCTCACTCACCATGGTATGTAGACATCGCTAACTACTTGGTTGTAGGGAAGTTACCACCACACCTATCCCACCGGGAGAAAAGAAGAATCATTCAACAAAGCGCTCGGTATAGCTGGATAAGTGGGTGCCTTTTTCACATAGGACTTGATCAAGAAATCCGAAGGTGCATTAGAGAAGATGAGGTTTATGACTTACTAAAATCCTGTTATGATGGCCCTTGTGGAGGGCATTTTGCTGATAAAAGAACAACACATAAAATTCTCAGGATGGGGTATTATTGGTCCTCACTTTTTAAAGACACAAAGAAATATGTTCGGGCCTATGATAGTTGTCAATGAATGGGCCAACCTAATTATAGAGATTAAATGACATTAAATCCCCAGGTAGTACTCGAACCATTTGAAAGATGGGCCTTAGACTTTGTAGGACCCATCAACCCCCCATCCAATCAAAAAGTTTATATAGTGGTCTGCACAGATTATATGACCAAATAGGTGGAAGCTAAAGCACTCCATAGAGTGACTAAAGAAGCAGTTCTAGATTTCCTATTTGAAGACATCTTTATCAGATTTGGAGTGCCTAGAGAATTAGTTACAGATGAGGGACCTCCTTTCACTTCTCACGGTTTTAAAGCCACCCTTCAAAAATATCATATTCAGCATAGAATGACTACACCATACCACCCCCAAGCCAATCGATAGGTGGAAAGCACAAATAAAGTAATAGAATTTATTCTCACAAAAACAGTGAAGGAAAATAGAAAGGATTGGTCTCATAGGCTCCCTGAAGCATTATGGACCTACAGAACTACCTGGAGAAATACTACAGGATTCTCTCCCTATAAATTAGTTTATGGAAAAAGTGTCGTCTTTCCTGTGGAATTTGAAATCAAAACCTTAAGGACTGCTTTAGCTATCAACCTTGATTTGACCGATGCACAGATAGCTAGGTTGTAGCAGCTTAATGAATTGGATGAAAAAAGACTAGATGTCATTCACCAGACAACTATGATTCAACAACAAATATCAAAATGGCATGACAAAACCATCAAGCATAAGCAATTCCAAAAAGGTAATTGGGCCTTACTGTATGATTCTTGGTTTAAATAATTTCAAGAGAAACTACGTACAATATGGCTTGGACCTTATGAAGTGGACACTGCTTTCCCTAATGGAACAGTAAGGCTCCTCACAATCAATGACTTTAAAACACTGTTACTTGTGAATGGTCATCGGCTCCGTCTGTACTAGCGCCCCATTTCCAAAGAATATTTTAAGGCCACATGTGTGGCAGACTCTCATTACCTCTTTTTAGAGGGGCCTCCTACCCCTCATTGCAAATAATTCTTTTGAATTTAATTCCTTTAGTATTAGATTAGATTTCTTTTACTAACAATCCCTGTCAAGGAATGGCATGTTACAATTGATTTTTGCAGATTCTCGATCAAAGAAAAGGCCTACCAAGAAAGGACGATCTTACTTCAAGAAGAGCCAAGCCTCATTTTGTGAAACACTACTTCCCTCTTCCCCCATTGCTGAAACACCACTGTTCAACAATTTTTTGCCTTTTCCCCCATTGCCGAAACACCACTATTCTGCAATTTCTCGCCCTTTTTCCCCATTCCTCAAACACCACTGTTCAACAATTTTTTGCCTTTTTCCCCATTGCTGAAACACCACTGTTCAACAATTTTTTTCCTTTTCCCCCATTACTGAAACACCACCATTCTACAATTTCTCGCCCTTTTTTTCCCATTGCTGAAACACCACTGTTCAGCAATTTTTCGCCCCTTTCTCCATTGTTGAAACACCACTACTCAACAACATGTCGCCACTGTTGAAACACCACTTCCTCAGCAGTATTCTGCAACATCACTCTTCAGCAAACATTTCTCTATTCTTTCTCTGTTGCTGAAACACTAACTTTTCAGCACTCCCTGTCAATAAGCTCTTTCGCTCTCATACTACATGTTATCCTTCCACTAAACAAATCCTTGATACAATTTCTCTAACAAATCAAAAGTCTCCCCCATGGCTACTGCAGAACTATTATGGATAGGCACTATATTTTGTTTGAAGTACGAATCAAAGGTAAAGATGAGGTATGTAAACTTTATATGTAAATACAATTGAACTATGGTTAATGAGAAGATCCCAACTCATTATTATCACTCATGTAAAATCATTATTTTAGTCGTACTTGAGGGGGGGGAAATACTGAAATCTTATACCATCATTTCACATGAACCGACCATCGTCATTCTTTTTTTTTTTTTTTTTACCATCCTTTCGTTTGTTTCACCACCATTTGCATGCCTTCACCCGAAAAACTTACTCTACTCAGAAGCGATTACTTGACTCTCTAACGGTGCATTTTATTGAGTTGTTAGCTATGGGAGGCCCTGTTATATGTTACGAAGCCGCCATGACAGCCCTGTTAGAACTATATCCAGAAGTCTATCGAATTTTTGTGCAGGCAGGATGGCTGGGTTATTTTCAGAGGCTCCAGGGATTTGATCAACAACAGATTCTTCAATTTGCTCAAAATATTCAGGAAGATTATTCCATTGTTCAAGGGGTTCGGATTCTAGTTACAGAGGAGGATATAGCACAGGTTTCGGGTCTCCCTGTCAATAGAATTCGTTGGTTTAGACGCAAACACATCATCCTTAATGCCCAACAAGATTTCCTCTTGCCAGGGGAACAAATTGAGCCTAAAGGCCGGGGTGTTTGACTTAGCTCGTTGCCGCCTCCTTGGACGAAAGTTGCAGAGTTTGTCAAGAACTACCTTACCTGTAAAGGATGATACCAGGTAGTCTACCAATACAATTTTGTCTTGTTGTCTCATTTACGACATGCTATATTGGTGAGTATTCCTTATTATCTACTCAAATGTCTTAGAAATATGTCGCATTATTGTAAAAAGGCTAAAAATCCTGCCCTTTCCCTTACCCATCACTGTCTCGCTCAACTACTTATCCAAAAGGGTTTTTCCCAACAAAACCCTCTCCTAAACAACCCACCCATAGACCCCCAAGAAGCTATTGAACATCTTGAAAATATTCAGGAACAACAACCACAAAACCCTCCAGACCCTCCGGAAGTACCTAACAGTCTGCCTACTGACCCAATTAATCCAATTAACCTTCCTACCATACCAAGCCTGCCCCACATCTTACTAGAATCATCCACTCCTACCGTTCATATCCTTAGCGATGATTCTGAACCAGAAAACTCTCCCTGCCCCATCACTGAGGAAAAACTCCCACGCAAATGAAAGCAAATTCCTCTTTTTCCATCCTTTTTACAAAGAAAATGAACAAGGACCTCAACAAGAGCAGACACTACTGCCACTTCCCTAAACTCCAACCTATCCGGCTAAAACCCCGTACACCTCCACCCTCCCAAATTCCGTAATTTTTACCTATTCCACCCGTGGGCACTGAAACACAAGAACCAGAGGCCCAATGTACTACGACATCATCCTTTTCAAGTCAAGTAGTTGAAACACAAGAACCAACTACTTATCCAGTAGCTGAAACACAAGAACCAACTACTCATCCAGTAGCTGAAACACAAGAACCAACTACTCATTCAGTAGCTAAAACACAAGAACCAGCTACTCCTTCAGTAGTTGAAACACAAGAACCAGCTACTCATTCAATAGCTGAAACACAAGAACCAGCTATAGCTGTTACACAAGAACCAGCTACAGCTGAAACACAAGAACCAACTACTGATATTATTACCAAAATACAGGAATCGGATGCCCAGGGTGCCACAACACTACTTTCTCTACATCAAGAAGCTAAAATACAAGAATTAGCTGCCGATCATGTAGATGCTCCAAAAGAACCAGCTAGTGCGGCTGTGACTGTTACATAAGAACCAGTCACCCCTCTTTGTATACCCTTGAAATATCAACAACCAGAACCAACAATGGCCTCTTTCTTACAAGAAAATGAGTTCCAAAGGTCTGAACTGGAAGCCTACAAGAAATATCTGGTCATGGTAAAGGAATCCTATGAGAAGGAACTTAAATTGTACACCCTAGCTTGCATAGCGACCATGAAAGAGGAAAATACAACAGAGAATCAGTGTAGAGAGTATATGTGCAGTCAATGTGGGGACATCTATTATCAAGTAGGCTACAAAGTAACTCAAATTCCAATGCCAAGAGCTTCCCCTGCACCTACAACTTTTGCAGTCAAAGAAGAAAACCCTACTGTTACACAAGAACCACCAGGACCTTCCAAAATTCAAAATGAACCTTGGCCTACAACAATTGCCACATCTGAAGCCCCTATTTTTTTTAATAAAGCTGTACAAACATTTCCTATTGATGAATCTGCTCCTCCTAGCTAGATCAATACCCACACTCTTGTGGAACAAGCCACTCAGACCCTACCTCAGCCTATCACTTGTGATGCTGAAACACAAACTCAACCATGGGATGAGCAGGCAATAATGGACAAATGGAAAAAAGAGTCTGTTGTTACCCAGGAAAAAAGCTTGTGGGAGCATAGACTACTCCCGCTAAACCACATCTATTCAAACTGGGAAGCTTTGGAGAAAACACACCAAGAATCCTGTGCCCATAAGAAGTAGAATAAAGAGATAAAAGGCAAATTGCTCCTGATGTTTGACTTGGCACAAAAGTTGTTGGCTGCAAGGAAACCATCCTCCAATTACTCTCTTTTCCTTATGGAACGACTTACATTTTTTTAGATTAAATCAATCAAAGAAGGCAGACCTCATGCAGTGTTAAATCTAGCAGATTTTGTTAGAACCTTTGCAGAAGCCTCTACTATGGATCAACACCTCCTCTGGGAGGTATATCTTCATAATGAGGCCATCCCTGAGAACCGACAACTTAACCTTAACCCTCTTATCGGTGATATCCAAATTCGGGCACTCACCTCCTTCCTTAACAATTAGATTACATGGCAGAATGACTTCCTAGCTGCCAAGCATAATGAGGATAACCACCTTCTCTGAATACGACCAGAACCACAAAACACTGCCACCTTTGTTGCAGAGTATTATCAATTTTTGAAGAAACTAGGGATGATTCAATATATTCAGCAATTACAGACAACAGTACTTTAGGATTGTCAACAGTTCATTAAATCCATAGAGATCGCTTCCCTACAAGCAAATAACATGTTTTGGCAACAATCTACTGAGAAAAGATAGGAACACAATCCCTTTAGCCCCACCAATATTGAGACAGCAATCTTCCGGGTACCTAGCTACATCAAATGTGTTCAGCAATGTGCTGAAAGCTGGATAGGTTATCAGTTTCATTTTCCTATTCTGTGGATGCCAGCAGAGAAATATCAAGTTCATCATAAGATGCCCAAGAAGGCTGAAATAATAGCTTGGCAAAGGCTACAACGTGTTCAAGGATTCAGAGCTCCAATAGATAGCACTTTCCACAACTACTGCTTAACTAACTTGCATGCTCAGAGTTGGTATTCAGATTTTGATTTAGATTGAAGTTGCCTGAGGACATGCAACCTTTTAAGTTGGGGGGGATGTTAGGACCCTATAATGTATCTTTTTGTTCATACTTTTTGCTACCATTACATCGTTTTTCCACTCACATTTAAGCTTACACTATCACCTTACCCTATCTCTCCAAAGGTATATAACGACTCTTCTCTTCGCTATATGTTTAATTTGTTTTGCATATAATTTTACATTACTCTCATACTTAACCATCGATCAGAAATATATAAGTGTTGAAACAGTTTGAACTGCAAATTATTGTTGTTGTTTGAAGACCTGTTGCTGAAACAGTCAAAGGCACGCAAACCCTGTGGCTGAAATAGTCCGTGGTCTGCGATGTTGAAACAACAATTCACACAATAGAAAGAAGAAGCTATTACACTGACCACAATAGCCACATCTTGAGCTAGAATTACCCATCGTTGTTTCTTGAGACCACGTTGCTGAAACAGTCAGAACACAAATCCCGTTGCTGAAACAACCCGCAATTTGTGATGCTGAAACAGTATACAACAGCAGTAACAAGAAGATAAATAAAGAAGCTATTACACCAACCGCAATAGCTACACCTCACTCAATGTTGGTTGTGGAGCCTGATTATCTTCCTGATTCAGAGGTCCTTTATTTCAGCCGTGTTTATACCCCATGAAGTATTTACACCCCAGAAGTATGTACACTCTTCCACGCAGGGGAGTGCAGAGGGGGGGTACCCCCTCTGCGGGGTCCATCCCCCCGACTGGGGGGTCTGGGGGCAAGTGGGCCCCCAGCGGGGGTTCGGGGGTGAAGCCCCCGAAGAAAAAATTGCCTTATAAAAGTATATTGTAATTTCATTGTAAATATGGACCGTTCATTATAAGGTCGCAGATCTAACGGTAGAGATTATGTTAGGGTTTTTGCCTTAGAAGGCAACCCTCTTTTATGAGGGAAATGTATTGCAGCTATGGACGAGGGTGAATATTGTATTCTGAGAGAGGAGACTGTCAGAGAAATAAGAGGAAGTTACAGTGGGTTTTGCTGTAGGTTGTATCCCTTCATTTGCTGGATAATAATAAAGGAAGGACCTGGCAATTTCTCTGGTGGACGTAGCCCACACTGGGTGAACCACGTAAATCTGTGTCTCTCTTGTATTGTGTGTCTTCTGTGTTTTGTTTCTGCATTTGTTTTATTTTATTGCTCCGCAGTCCTTTTTTTCTAACACTCAACACCATTTCAACTATTGTAATAGCATTCTGTTACAGGAGACCAGGATATCCTATTCCAGTATAGAAGATTAGATCTGACTAAGAATAGGATTCATATGTGCACATGTAATTTGATGATCAAATTGTATCGAGGGGATTCTCCTCTTTAAATAAGGATAAATCATCA
Source organism: Picea engelmannii (assembly GCA_009831015.1). NCBI lineage: Eukaryota > Viridiplantae > Streptophyta > Pinopsida > Pinales > Pinaceae > Picea > Picea engelmannii. The sequence continues at coordinate 328,471 of ML777901.1, read as the reverse complement.
TTAGGGAGGCCTTCTTGGCTAAGAAAGGAATTACAGAGAAGGATGTGTTTACTTCAGACATTGTAACATGATATAGTTGATAGATGAATAAAAGATTATTCTGAGCATTCCTTCCTAGTTTCTTTCGTTTCTGCGGAATCTTGTGAGAAGGGAGGGCCCACTTTCTTCACAAGATTCACCCATCAGTTTTGTAGTGTGTTAGTGTTATTTTTGTTCATGCCTTGATTAAATTCTGTTTTGCTAAAACTCTGCTTTATTGAACTCTGTTTTGCTGAAACTCTGCTTTACTGATTGTACATTGTTTTCATATAATTCATGCTTGGGTAATTATTAATCATTCTGATTGGTAATCTTGTATGAAATCATGATAATCAAAGATGGGTGTTGAAGATTCCTTCTTGGGGAATAGGGTCCTGTTCTCTGTTAGGAGATAATTAGCCTTCAGTGTGTGTCAATCATTTTGATTAGTAATGAGTTCATGAAAGTGTGATAGTCAGAAACAGGTGTTGAAGATTCCTTCTTGGGGAATAGGGTCCTATTCTCTATCACAGAATAGTTGGTCTTTCCTTTTGCAGCATCTTGAAGGATTTCTTTCCTAGGTTGTTATTTCTTAATGTAATCCAGGATTCTTCGGATAAGAATTTCTTTAAAATTTGAACTCTACAATAGGTAGGTTGCTTTTCTATAATTCAAGGAGAACTTCAGTTTGTTCAAGGCAAGTTGTGATTAATGTACTTTTACTACAACTCTAGATTTCTTTTGAGATTGAGCATATACAGTGTGTGATTGCCTTTGAAATAAACAGACTTCCCTGGGTTGACAATTTATGTAGCACTTGATTGTTTAGTTAATAAGAAATTACAGTGACCAACAATTGATAGATAGCTGGTATGGATTGCCAGTTGTCATTGATGTCAACTATTGGAGAGTGATATTGTATATTAATGTCAACCCTTAGTGATTGATGTCAACCCTTGAAGAAAGTACACTAGCGAATTCCAGTAGCACAAAGGTTTGGGTAATGGACCCAAGTTTGATTGATGTAAATATGACTCATTATTGTATCGTTATGGTTTATAATAAGTACAAATGGATGAGCTCCAAAGTGGTCCCCTTATGGTGAAATCCCTCACGGGAAGATGCTTTGCGGATTGAGTTATCCTATAAGTATGGTTATAGAGCCCATGATTATTTGTGGAATAATGATATGAAGGTTAGTGAATGTTTTAGTGAAACTATCCTAGATGTATATTTCTTGTCATTCCATTTCCGGTGGTATGTGGAATGTCACATAACTCCTCACGGTTAGAGAGTTATGGTGATGAGAAGTTGGAGAACCTAGGTTTGGGTAATGGACCCAAGTTTGTTTGATGGACCCAGTGCTCTCGTGCAGTCAAGACCAAGACAACACAAGCCAACCAAAGTGAAGATAGCACAATCTATTCAACAGTCAACCTATGTGTATGATAAAGGAATTACACAATAAAGTGAAAATAGCTTTATGGGAAAGGGACATGCCACTATATCATATTAATGGAAAGTAAATATTACAACCTGAGCCTTGATGTCGCAAACTTCCTTTCGATGGATCTTGTCTCCGACACACACACTTGCTCAATCCTTGTATGAAGAATATCAAATCCTCCTGATAGATCTGCTAGAGCCTCCAAGTTGCTGTGCAGGCTAAGTCCTTCACACAATTCTTTCATCAATTCTCCAATGAATCTTGCTTAACCTTTTCCATGAGAATTCCCTCAATATATAGGAGAGAATGAGATAGTTACTTGGATAAGAATGATCCCAAAATATTAGGGAATCTAATACTAGGATAACCATTCGAATGCCAACCCATTCTTCTAGAAGATTCCCTTCTAGAAGCATCGAGAATTCATCTTTTTCCTTGCTTTAAGAAGAGTTCACACCCTAGCTATTCAACACAGTGCGAGAAGTTCGCACCCTGGCTTAAAGCAGCCTGCGAGAATGGGTCATTCTCGCAGCCAAATATATTAGCAGCCTACAAACCTTCTTCAAAAATAAGGTTTATGTGAAGAGATGAAAGTAACTTTTCTCAGGAGAAAGTTCTTATGAAGACCCTGAGTACACCATCATTAATACATCATCATGACGACCAAAATCATGGGTAACAGTGCCCGAATCTGGATATCACCGACAAGAGGGTTAAGGTTAAGCTATCGTTTCTTAGGGATGGCCTCATTATGAAGATATACCTCACATAGGAGGTGCTAATCCATAGTAGAGGCTTCTGCAAAAGTTCTAACAAAATTTGTTGGATTTAACACTGCATGGGGTCTGCCTTCTTTGATTGTTTTAATCTGAAAAAATGTAAGTCATTCTATAAGGAAAAGAGAGTAATTGGAGGATGGTGTCCTTCCAGCCAACAATTTTTGTGCCAAGTCAAACATCAGGAGAAATTTTCCTTTTAGCTATTTATTCTACTTCTTATGGGCACGATATTCTTGGCATGTCTACTCCAAAGCTTCCCAGTTTGAATAGATGTGGTTTAGCCAGAGTAGTTTGTGCTCCTGCAGGCTTTTGTCCTGTGTAATAACAGACTCTTTTTTCCATTTTTCGATTATTGCATGCTCATCCCATGGTTGAGTTTGTGTTTCAGCATCGCAAGTGATAGGCTAAGATAGGGTCTGAGTGGCTCGTTCCACAAGAGTATGGGTGTTGATCTTGCTAGGAGGGGCAAATTCATCAATAGGTGGTGTTTATACAACTTTATTAATAAAAATAGGGGCTTCAGATGTAGCAGTTGTTGTAGGCCAGGGTTCATTTTGAATTTTGGAAGGTCCTACTGGTTCTTGTGTAACAATAGGGTTTTCTTTTTTGACTGCAAAAGTCGTAGGTGCAAGGGAAGCTCCAAGCATTCGAATTTGAGTTACTTTGTAGCCTACTTGATAATAAATGTCCCCACATTGACTACACATATACTCTCTACATTGATTCTCTTTTGTATTTTCCTCTGTCATGGTCGCTATGTGAGCTAGGGTATACAATTTAAGTTCCTTATCATAGGCTTCCTTTACCATTACTAGATATTGCTTGTAGGCTTCTAGTTTAGACCTTAGGAACTCATTTTCTTGTAAGACAGAGGCCATTGTTAGTTCTGGTTGTTGATATTTCATGGGTATATTAAGAGGGGTGACTGGTTCTTATGTAATAGTCACAGCCTCACTAGCTGGTTCTTGTGGAGCAGCTACAGGATCGACAGTTGATTCTTTTGTTTAATCTTCTTGATGTAGAGAAAGTAGTATTGTTGCACCCTGGGCATCTGATTCCTGTATTTTGGTAACAATATTACCAGTTGGTTATTGTGTTTCAGCTATAGTTGGTTCTTGTGTAACAACTATAGTTGTTTCTTGTGTTTCAGCTACTGAATGAGTAGCTAGTTCTTGTGTTTCAGCTACTGGAGAGTAGCTAGTTCTTGTGTTTCAGCTACTGGATGAGTACCTGGTTCTTGTGTTTCAGCTACTGGATGAGTAGTTGGTTCTTGTGTTTCAGCTACTTGATTTAAAGAGAATGATGTCACAGTACACTAGGCCTCTGGTTCTTGTGTTTCAGTGCCCATGGGTGGAATAGGTAAAAATTCTGGAATTTGGGAGGGTAGAGGTGTACGGGCTTTTAGCAAGATGTGTTGGGGGTTTAGGGTAGTGGCAGTAGTAACTTCTCTTGTTGAGGTCCTCGTTCATTTTCTTTGTAAAAAGGAGGAAAAAGGAGGAATTTTCTTCTTTCTTTTGCGTGTGGGTTTTTCCTCAGTGATGGGGCAGGGAGAGTTGTCTGGTTCAGAATCATCGCTAAGGATATGAATGGTAGGAGTAGATGATTCTGGTAAGATGTGGGGCAGGCTTGGTATGGTAAGAAGTTTAATTGGATCAATTGGGTCTGTAGGCGGACTGTTAGGTATTTCCGGAGGGTCTGGAAGGTTTTGTGGTTGTTGTTCCTGAAGATTTTCAAGATGTTCAACAGCTTCTTGAGGGTCTATGGGTGGGTTGTTTAGGGGAGGGTTTTGTTGGGAAAAACCCTTTTGGATGAGTAGTTGAGCGAGACAGTGATGGGTGAGGGAAAGGGCGAGATTTTTAGCCTTTTTACAGTAATGCGACATATTTCTAAGACATCCGAGCAGATAGTAGGGAATATTCACCAATCTAGCATGTCGTATATGAGACAACAAGACAAAATCGTACTGGTAGACTACTTGGTATTGACCTTCACAGGTGAGGTAGTGCTTGACAAACTCTGTAACTTTCGGCCAAGGAGGCGGAAACAAGCTAAGTCGAACACCCCGGCCTTTAGGCTCGATTTTTTCTCCTGGCAAGAGAAAATCCTGGTAGGCATTAAGGATAATGTGTTTGTGGATGAACCAATGAATGCCAGTGATAGGGAGACCTGAAACCTGTGCTATATCATCCTCTGTGACTGGAATCTGAACCACTTGAACAATGGAATAATCTTTGTGAAGATTTCGAGAAAATTGAAGAACCTGTTGTTGATCAAATCCCTGGAGCCTCTGAAAATAACCCAGCCAGCCTGCCTGCAGAAAAAATTGATAGACTTTTGGATATAATTCTAACAGGGATTTCGTGGTGGGTTTGTACTGTATAACAGGGCCTCCCATACCTAACAGCTCAGTAAAATGCACAGTCAGAGAGTCAAGTAATCGCTTCTGAATAGAGTAAGTTTTGTGGGTGAAGGCATGCAAATGGTGGTGAAAACAAACGAAAGGATGGGTAAAAAGGAATGACAGTAGTCGGTTCGTGTGAAATGATGGAATAAGATTTTGATATCCCCCCCCCCCCAAAGTATGACTAAAATAATGATTTTAAGTTAGTGATAATAATGAGTTGGGATCTTCTCATTAGCCATAGTTCAATTGTATTTACATATAAAGTTTACATACCTCATCTTTACCTTTGATTCATAATTCAAAAAAAAATATAGTGCCTGTCCATATTAGTTTTGCAGTAACCATGGGAGAGACTTTTGATTTATTAGAGAAATTGTATCAAGGTTTTGTTTAATTATGAGAGAGGGTCGTGGAAGGAAAAAATGTAGTATGAGAGCGAAAGAGCTGAAGTAGATGTTTTTATTGGCAAGGAATGCTGAAAAGTTGGTGTTTCGGCAACAGGAAAAGAATAGAAAAATGTTTGTTGGAGAGTGATGTTTTAACAATGTAAAATACTACTGAAGAAATGGTGTTTCAGCAGTGGATACATGTTGCTGAGCAGTGGTGTTTCAGCAATGGAGAAAGGGCGAAAAAATTGTTGAACAATGGTGTTTCAACAATGGAGAAAAAGAGTGAAAAATTGTTGAACAGTGGTGTTTCAGCAATGGGGAAAAGGGTGAAAATTTATTGAACAGAGGTGTTACAGCAATGGGGAAAAAGGGAAAAAAATTGTTGAACAGTGGTGTTTCAGCAATGGGGAAAAGGGCAAAAAATGAGGAAAAATATTGTTGGAAAGTGATGTTTCGGCAATGGGTAAAAGGGCGAAAAATTGTTGAACAATGGTGTTTCGGCAATGGGGAAAAGGGTGAAAAATTGTTGAACAGAGGTGTTTTATCAATGGGGAAAAGGGAAAAAAATTGCTAAACAGTGGTGTTTCAGCAATGGGGGAAAAGGGCGAAAAATTTAGGGAAAAAGTTGTTGGAAAGTGATGAAGAAAGAGGGAGTAGTGTTTCACAAAATGAAGCTTGGATCTTCTTGAAGTAAGATCGTCCTTTCTTGGTAGGCCTTTTCTTTGATCAAAAATCTGCAAAAGAATCAATTGTAACATGCCATTCCTTGACAGGGATTATTAGTAAAAGAAATCTAATCTAATACTAAAGGAATTAAATTTAGAAAAATTAATTGCAATGAGGGGTAGGAAGCCCCTCTAAAAAGAGATAATGTGAGTCTGCCACACATGTGGCCTTAAAATCTTCTTTGGAAATGGGGCATTGGTACAGACAGAGCCAATGACCATTCACTAGTAACGGTGTTTTAAAGTCATCGATTGTGAGGAGCCTTACTGTTCCATTGGGGAAAACAGTGTCCACTTCGTAAAGTCCAATCCATCTTGTACGTAGTTTCCCTTGAAATTCTTTAAACTGAGAATCATACAGTAAAGCCCAATTACTGTAACATACCCACTACCTAAATAAAAATTTTCCAGTCCTCTGTTGGACTTGAGCTCCTAAATAACCATGGAGATTCAACGTAAACTGGCTCTTTCTCTTTTCTTCCCCATTCTCAGGTGATCGCGGGTCATGATCGTGGTTCAATTTGAACGTGGTGTCTATTTGTGTTTCGCGCTCCGGCACTATAATAATGTCCAAACATTAGACTCTACAACCACCGAAGCTCGCCAGGGCTAATGTGCATCCCATAGGGATGAATTCCCACGAGGTCAGCGAATGGCCAATAGGAATAAACCTTAACCAGGGTAGAGAACAACAAATGGGGAACGCCCGTTGCACGGTTAGGTGGTATACAGGTAGGCAAGGGGAACGCGACATGGTGGACATCATGACAGGGAGGGAGGGGTCCCACTTCACA
>ML777901.1:306530-321877 GCA_009831015.1 Picea engelmannii | reverse complement strand
GAATGGCAAGGGGGGTCCGAAATCCACCGGGAAGTTGTTGATCACGATGAGTAAATATCGACCATTCGAGAGTTGCGCGTCCAATTCCGGACCCCCCCCTACCACTAAAGGTAGAACAATAAGGGGGCTCTGGAATGGAACCTCAGTCGTAGATCTAGATGGGTGGACACTGGCTGTCCAGATCTGCTCGCCACTTATCCTAAAGGATATTCACGTCCTAGCTTAAGTTGACGTCTCACCTCCACATCTAACGGTCATTACAGACTCGAATATCCTCCGAAAGAATCTCTTCCGTCCATCGGGGTTTTGACACTCATGATGACCCAACAATTTGGTTCCCCGATCCCCGAATCTCGATATGCTCCTCTGTTGCCTTAGCCTCCTCGGCTAATTCTTTAATCCACGTGACCTCTATCTCACAAGACCGCAGCCTTGTCCCTCATCAGGGTTTCAGGGTTTTCAATGCCAAAGTGCATATGTCCACAGAATTTTCGATTCCTCGAATCCTGACTCTCCGATTTATTGACAACTGACCGCTCACGGTGACACTATCCTCCTCCTCTGACGTGCGGACAGCTGGCCCCCACTCATCGGGGTTTCGCGTTTCATGATTCCAAAGTGCACCGATAACTTGTCTCCAGATTCTCCAATATCCCGATGGCCAAACTCCGATGGATGGCCTCCTCATCGGGACTTTTCCGATGGCGTGGATCTCTGCCACACGTCCCCACAAGTGGATGGTCCTGATCCAATCTCACGCTTTTGTGACTTCTAGTGCTCTGGAGGTCTTGCCTTCCAAACCTCCGATATGCCGATGGGCTCTTTGATCTCACCACGCATCCTCACAAATGGACGGCTCTGATCACGTCAGGATTTCGAGACTTGTGATGTCCCAACTCCTTCGACCTCAGGAACTCCGATTTCCCTATGCCGAATATCTCGACTCTCTAAGGATTTCTGACACGCGTCCGAAATGGATGGATAGTCCAGATGAACTCTCAGGGTTCACGACTTCAGTTGTCCTGGGTGCCTCGTCCCCTGGACTCGCGAAACTCTGATCTCCGACTCTCTTCAGATCTCCTCCACGTGCCCAACCTGATGAACAGTCCAGACCCGATCTCGTTGTTTCGAGACTTATAGTGTCCCAATTCCCTCGACCTCAGGATCTCCGATATCCTGATGGCCAACATCCTGACTCTCTCTGGATCTCTGACACTTGTCCGATCCGATGGCTGACGGGTAATCAGACCAAGATCCAACGGTCTAGATTCGTTCTTCCTGTGCACACTCCAGGGACTAAACTCTGAGCATCTTAACCTGATCCAACGGCTGATGGGATTTCTAACGATATCCAACGACTCAGATTGTCCCACCTTGTGCATTCTTCCACTACTTCATGGAGGTGGAAAGATCAATGGTCCAAATGTTCTCCTGGGTCTTGGAATCTACGATCCCGATTTCCTCATCATTCATGAAGAAAGAGGGAAAAAGGGAAAGGTATGTAATGCCCTCGTTACTTCCTTCAATCTGACGGTCATGAATGGCTATGGGTCACCTGACAAAATCTCATTCGTTGATTTGTTACATATCCCTACACTGCTACCTCAGAACCTTAAGAGGGTCATCCCTCCTCGTACAGGGTTAATAAGACTTGTGCATTCAAGTCCTTTTTCTGGGTTCTTGGTGAATCTTTCTAAGGAGGAAATCTCTGTGATGAGATCTATACCGAGGCATTTCCAGAGGTAGATATGGGTAAATAGCTTCCCGAGAACGGGCTGGAAGCCTAACTTAGTTCAACTCATGCCAAATTAAATTCATGTATCGACAGAAGCGATGCGTGGTCTTTCTGTTATAAGCATATATCTAACATTTCTGATCAAAACACTACACAGACATTCTTATACTGTAATTGTTCACCATTTCACAGTTTATGAGCATATATGTCAGCATATGAATTTCAAGATGCAATACGAACAAAACACTTATCAAAAATAACTTCAGAAGCTAGTGCAACTGCTGAGAGGGGTGCTCGTTTCCACCCAACCATAGGCATAGCGACTCCCAGCGAATTTACCACTAGCCACCCCGAGTTGAGACCACGATGCTCTGAGACTGTGTCTTTCCGTCTGCCAGTGACCAGGAGTGAAGGTTTCAATCCTTCCCCTCTGCTATCACTTACTCTGCATAATGCCAGAGTTCCCCTCGCGTCCCCTTCCTAATCGCTTCTGCCATATGCCTTATCCTCTCATGAGGTTGCGTGTGGCACAATTACCCTCGTGTCGATCATGCCTGACGACTCTATGGATGGGCGGTTCACCATCCCATCCCTCATCAAGCCATCCGCCTACCAGCCTGCAAGGCATTGAATTTCAGGGCCAGCGAGCCTCTTTTGGTTCTCCGAGCCAGTGGAGTCCAAATACAGTATTTAATTCTCGGTGGAAGTTAATGCCACCTTTTCAGGTGCCTTCCACCGCCATCGTGGTCTCTTTTTTGCACATCCCCTTTCAGCAGTCCTGCAATAAGTTCAAAATTCCATTCACATTCATTGACCTCTTCCTCAAGGTCCATTTACATCACATATTCACATTTATGAGTTTTCCATAGTTCTTGGCCAGTCTAGTTATATTTACAAGTTGGGGGAAACATGGTGTTACAATTCCCTCCCCCTTAAAAGGAACATTGTCCTCGATGTTCTTATCTACTAACATGAATTGCATGTACAGAAGTAAACAAAATCGGATATGCCAGTTTCATGGCATCTTCCATCTCCCATGTAGGCTCATCTGGGCTAAAATGTTTCCACTGCACCTTGACCTGTGCAATGGTTCTATTCCGGATCCGGGTTTCCTTTCTGTCCAATATGCATTGGGGTTTCAGTTGAAATTCTCCCTCCGGTTCCACCTGGATCACAGACCAGTCAATTATATGATTAGCATCATGTACATATTTCTTCAATAATGAAACATGGAAAACATTATGTGCTTTTACTGTGGGAGGAAGTACTAGCCGATAGGCTACAGGTCCCACTCTAGCTAGAACCTCAATGGGTCCACAATACCATTGTGCCAGTTTGGCACAAGCTCCCATTTTCAGGGAACTCCTTTTGGGATTAATTCTGAGATATACATGGTCTCCCATTTTGAACTCTCTTAGAGTTCTCTTTAGATCAGCATAAATTTTCTGTCGGTTCTGAGCGACCTTCAGATTTTGTTTTATTTGAGTCACTTGTTGTTCCATCTCTTTCAACATATTGGGCCCAATAGAAATCCTATTTACAGGGTTACTCCATCTGACTAGAGTATTACACGGCCTACCATAGAGGACCTCGAAGGGACTCATCTTTAAGGATGCTTGGTAGTCGTTTTTGTAGGCAAATTCTACCAATGGCAGGTAGTCTTCCCATTTCCTAGGTTGATTCATCACATGCATCCTTAACATATCCTCTAATATTTGATTCACTCTTTCTGTCTGTCCGTCGGTTTGAGGGTGATAGGCGGTGCTAAACAACAATTTAGTCTCTAATCCCGCCATCAGTGATTTCCAGAAATTGGAAGTAAATTTCGTGTCTCTGTCAGATATTATCTCCCTCGGCATACCGTGCAGTCGAAATACCTCTTTCATGAATATTTGGGTGATATCTATCGCCTTGCAGGTTGTTTTAATGGGGATGAAATGAGTAGACTTTCTCAGTTTATCCACCACCACCATAATGGCATCATTCTGTTTGATTGAAGTCGGTAATCCAGTGATGAAATCCATGGAGATGGTTTCCCATTTCCATTCTGGGATGGGTAAAGCGTGTAGTAGTCCTACTGGGTGTCAATGTTCTACTTTAACCTGTTGGCATTCTATGCCTTGGGCCAAATATTTGGCTATGTCCTTCTTCAATCCCGACCAATAAAATTGTTTCCGGGTGGCAGTAATCATTTTCTGGTATCCTGGGTGACCAGTGTAGGGTCTTTTATGTAGCTCATCCATGATGAACCTCTTCAAGTCGTCACAATTGGGAATGTACAGTCTATCTCTGTAGGTGAGCAGACCTCCTTCAGTCATCTGATAGTCTTCATATTTTTCTCCAGCGGGTTCTTGTTGTAGGTACAGGGTCACATTTCGGATGAAGGGATCGGTTTGTTGTGCCTCTTTGACTCTGTTCTTGACATCTGTCTCGCAGGTACTCACTGCTGCTAGGTGAATTGTTCTCATGTTTCTGCTAAGGGAATCAACCACCCTATTCTCCTTCCCTTTAATGTGTTTGATTTCAAAGTCAAATTCGCTAAGGAGGGCCATCCATCTAGCTTTTCTAGCATTGAGCTTGGGTTGATCAAACAAATATCGCAATCCACAGTGATTCGTCATAAGTACAAACTTCCTTCCCAGGAGGTAATGCCTCCACATTTTTAAGGCATGCACTATGGCAGCCAGCTCTAGATCATGAGTCACATAATTGACCTTGTGTTCATTCAATTTTTGGGATTCGTAGCAGATCACCTTTCCTTCTTGCATAAGGACTCCTCCGAGCCCTTCCTTACAGGCATCTATGCACACAAGGAAGTCAGCTTCTGGGTCAGCAATTTTCAACACGGGTGCATGGGTTAGTAGATGTTTCAAGGTTTGAAATCTTTCTTCGCATTGCTGTGTCCACAAAAGTTTTGTTCCCTTCTTCTGGAGGGTAGTGATTGGACAAACAATCTTGGATAAATCTTTTATAAATCTTCTATAGTATCCCACCAATCCCATAAAGGATCTGATGTCTGAGACGTCCTTTGGGGTAGGCCATTCCATGATAGACCTGATCTTGTCAGGATCTACTGCTACCCCTTCCTTGGACAGAACATGTCCCAAGTAGTGTATTTGCTTCTGAAATAAGTCACACTTGCTGAATTTAGCATAGAGTTGATGCTCTCTTAGCACTTGCAGCACAAGTCTAAGATGTTCTTCATGTTCTTCTCTATTCTTAGAGTAGATTAATATGTCATCAATGAAAACTAGTACAAATTTATCTAAAAATTTACTGAGTACATTGTTCATTAAGCACATGAAAGTGGCAGGGGCATTGATTAACCCAAATGGCACTACCACAAACTCATAGTGACCATACCGTGTTCGGAAAGAAGTTTTATGGATGTCTTCAACCTTAATTCAGACTTGATGGTATCCCGACCTCAAGTCAATTTTTGAGAAAATAGACGCACCTCCCAACTGATCGAATAGATCATCGATCCTGGGCAAGGGGTATTTGTTCTTTATAGTTACTTTATTAAGTTGTCGGTAATCTATGCATAGTCTAAGGGTGCCATCCTTCTTTTTCACAAACAGGACTGGTGCTCTCCATGGGGACATGTTGGGTCGAATATAACCCTTGTCCATCATTTCTTTCAATTGCAGTTTGAGTTCAACTAACTCAGGTGTGCTCATCCGGTAAGGTGTTCTAGACACTGGCACCGCTCCTGGTGCAAGTTCTATTGAGAAGTCAATATCTCTTCTCGGAGGTAGACCCGGTACCTCATCTAGAAACACATCTCTGTATTCTCTCAGGATAGGGTGATCATTAGGGCTGGGTTTAGCACCTTCGATTATTTTTAGTACCTGTATTGCATATAGGGGACATCCCTTTCGGCAATACTTTCTCATTTGCAGGGCTGATATTTGCCTCACCGAGACCGGTTTTCGGATCCCTTGAAGGGTTATCCTTTGTCCTTCTTTGCTCACACATTCTAAGGTTTTATGGTAACAGTCCAATTTGGATTTATGGGCGGCCAGCCAATCCATACCAATCAATAGGTCGTGTGATCCTAGGGGTAATATATTAAGGGTTGCTTGGGTGGGGAATTCACCCAACATTAATTGGTAGGCTGGTATGACCTCTACTACCTTCCTTTTGGTGCCAGTGGCTAACTGTACCAACCATGGCTTAGTTTGTTTTTGTGGCTGTAGTTTACACTTATCAATAGCTTTAGGGGATATATAACTCAAATTTGAACCAGGGTCAATCAATACAGACACCAGATGGTTGAAAATCATACCTTCTATTTCCACCACTGAAGCTTGGTGGTCAGCTTGGTTATTATCCAAGGCTACATAGATCTGCGGCACACTCCTTGCCACATCATTGACCATGGTAGCTTCCTGCATGTTATAAATTTTTCGACTATTCTGTTGTCGGTGTGGACAGTCTCTCAGGAGGTGCTCTTCTCCACAACCCCATCATTTCAGAGGTTCTTTCTTTGGGTTATTAGTATTTACTGGTATAGGTTCAGAATTTTTATTTCCCCACCGAGGGAAAGTTCTGCTGGAGTACACTTCAGGTTGGAAAGTTCATTCTGTGGTTCTTATTGTAGTTTTTAAATCCTGAGGATTTGATCCCCTTTTTCTGGAATCTCAAACCACTCTTCTATTTCCATTCTCCATGAGACTCTGCCCGATGTCCATATTGTTCATGACAATATGTTGCCTTTCGTATAGTGTCTTCTAAGGTATTTGGCTCGTCAAATTCAATTCGGTTCCGGTATTCCTTGGGTATCTCACTAATGAAGCATTGTGCCTTCGCCTTCTCTTCTTTGATGTAGGGTACATATCTCAATAAGTCAAGGAATTTTTTGACATATTCCTCCATAGTAAGTTGTCCCAGTTTGAGTTCATAAAACTCTTTAGCCTTCTCATAGAAATATCTTTCCGACAAATACTTCTTCTGGAAATACCTCTCGAACCGTTTCCAAGACAAGTCCTCCTCGGGGACAACTTTCATGTTCTTAAGATCTTCCCACCAGATGGAAGATTTTCCATTCAGATTGAAAGTGGCCACTCGGGCCTTCAAGTTCTCTGAAAAGTCATGGACTCTGAAGTATTTCTTCAGTCCAAGTAGCCAGGCCTCGACTTCCTCTCCCTTCTTTATCTCACCGTCGAAGGAGGGAGGTTTAGCCTTCCTGAATTCCTCAAATTTATGACTCTGTAAGTCTTTTGTTTCTTTTGTTTCTTTTGAGAATAGGAACTGGTCCTACTGCTGGAAGTTCCTTCTGAATCACTAGCTTCCTTCTCAGTGGAATCGTCTGGCACTGGTCCTTTACCTCTGGGATGGACCTTTCTGGATGTGATTCTCTCAGTGTGGCGACTAACATGACCACTATTTTGCATCTCAGGTGCATGCTGCATTTGTCGTTGTAGGTCGGATAAGCTCTGCAGTAGAATTGCATTAATCTCAGTTTGCTTTTCTTGTTCTTTCATCATCCTTTCATTATCAGCCTTGCAGCTTTGCAACTCAACCATGAGACTCCTCACAGTCTCGGCTAGGTCTGGAGGGGTTCCTATTGCTCTTCTCTCATCAGACTCTTCATCTCTGTTGTGGGAGCCTTCTCCCACCTCTTAGTGAGTCATCATACTCTGCGTTTGTATATTCCTGTGGTTGATCGTCTGCTTGAGTGAAAAGACAAACGTTGGTTGTTAGTCAAGAGTTAAATTCTTTTTTTTTATATATATTGCGCTTAAATTCATAACTTTCTTTCACTTGCATACACAGTCGGGTTCTCATTTTCCAAGTTTTTAATCCTGGACAAGAGAGTTAAGTCAGGGGATTACTCCTCATAGGAGTGTTTTGAACGAGGTTTATGCGCGACTCGTGCATGAGTCCAATCAGGCCGAGTGTTGTAACCATGCTCTGATACCACTTTGTAACATACCCACTACCTAAATCAATTTTTTCTGGTCCTCTGTCGGACTCAAGCTCATAAATAACCACGGAGATTCAACGTAAACTGGCTCTTTCTCTTTTCTTCCCCATTCTCAGGTGATCACTGGTCATGATCGCGGTTCAGTTTGAACGTGGTGCCTATTTTTGTTTTGCGCTCCAGCGCTGTAGTAATGTACAAAAATTAGACTCTACAACCACCGAAGCCTACCAGGGCTAACGTGCATACCATAGGGATGAATTCCCATGGGGTCAGCGAATGGCCAATAGGAATAAACCTCAACGGGGGTAGAGAACAACAAATGGGGAACGCCCGTTGCGCGGTTAGGTGGTTATACAGGTAGGCAAGGGGAACGCGACACTGTGGACGTCATGACAGGGAGGGGTCCCACTTCACACGCCACACTATTCCAGACCCCCCCCGTTAAAGGCAGAATGGCAAGGGGGCTCTGGAATCCACCCGGAAGCCATTAATCACGATGAGTAAATCTCGACCGTTCAAGAGTGCGCGTCCGATTCCGGACCCCCCCCCCCTACCGCTAAAGGAAAAACAGTAAGGGGGCTCCAGAATGGAACCTCAGTCCTAGATCTGGATGGGTGGACTCTGGCCGTCCAGATCTGCTCGCCGCTTATCCTAAAGGATATTCACGTCCTGGCTTAAGTTTATGTCTCACCTCCACATCTAACGGTCATTACAGACTCAGAGATCCTCCGAAAGAATCTCTTCCATCCATCAGGGTTTTGACACTCGTGATGACCCAACAATTTGGTTCCCCAATCCCCGAATCTCGATATGCTCCTCTGTTGCCTTAGCCTCCCGGGCTAAGTCTTTAATCCACGTGACCTCTATCTCACAAGACTGCAGCCTTGTCCCTCATCGAGGTTTCGAGGTTCTCAATGCCAAAGTGCATATGTCCACGGAGTTCTCGATTCCTCGAATCCTGACTCTCCGGTTTATTGACAGCTGGCCCCTCACGGTGGCACTATCCTCCTCCTCTGACATGCGGACAGCTATCCCCCACTCATCAGGGTTTCGCGTTTCATGATTCCAAAGTGCAACGATAACTTGTCTCTGGATTCTCTGATATCCCAATGGCCAAACTCCGATGGACGACCTCCTCATCGGGACTTTCCCGATGGCCTGGATCTCTGCCACACGTCCCCACAAGTGGACGGTCCTGATCCAATCTTGCACTTTCATGACTTCTGGTGCTCCGGAGGTCTTTCCTTCCAAACCTCCGATATGTCGATGGGCTCTTCGATCTCGCCACGCATCCTCACAAACAGACGGCTCTGATCTCATCAGGATTTCGAGACTTGTGATGTCCCAACTCCTTCAACCTCAGGAACTCCGATTTCCCAATGCCGAATATCCCGACTCTCTGAGGATTTCTGACACACGTCCCAAATGGATGGATGGTCCAGATGAACTCTCGGGGTTCGCGACTTCGGTTTTCCTAGGTGCCTCATCCCCTGGACTCACGAAACTCCGATCTCCGACTCTCTTCAGATCTTCACCACGTGCCCAACCTAATGAATGGTCCAGACCTGATCTCATTGTTTCGAGACTTATAGTGTCCTGATTCCCTCGACCTCAGGATCTCTGATATCTCAATGGCCGACATCCCGACTCTCTCCGGATCTCTGACACCTATTGGACCAAGATCCAACGGTCTAGATCTGTTCTTCCTGCGCACACTCTAAGGACTAAACTCTGAGCATCTTAACCCGATCCAATGGCTGACGGGATTTCTGACGAGATCCAATGGCTCAGGTTGTCCCACCTTGTGCATTCTTCCACTACTTCGTGGAGGTGGAAAGATCAATGGTCCAAATGTTCTCCTGGGTCTTCGAATCTACGATCTCGATTTCCTCGTTGTTTACGAAGAAAGAGGGAAAAAGGGCAAGGTATGTAATGCCCTTGTTACTTCCGTCAATCTGATGGTCGTGAATGGCTATGGGTCACCCAACAAAATCTCATTCGTCGATTTGTTACATATCCCTATACTGCTACCTCGGAACCTTAAAAGGGTCATCCCTCCTCATACAGGGTTAATAAGACTTTTGTGTTCAAGTCCTTTTTCTGGGTTCTTGGTGAACCTTTCTAAGGAGGAAATCTCTATGAAGAGATCTATACCGGGGCATTTCCGGAGGTAGATATGGGTAAACAGCTTCCCGAGAACGGGCTAGAAGCCTAACTTAGTTCAAATCATGCCAAATTAAATTCATGTATCGACAGAAGCCATGCGTGGTCTTTCTGTTATAATCATATATCTAACATTTCTGATTAAAACACTACACAAACATTCTTATACTAAAATTGTTCACCATTTCATAGTTTATGAGCATATATGTCAGCATATGAATTTCAAGATGCAATACAAACAAAACAGTTATCAGAAATAACTTCAGAAGCTGGTGCAACTGCTGAGAGGGGTGCTCGTTTCCACCCAACTGTAGGCGTAGCGACTCTAAGTAGATTTACCACTAGCCACCCCCGAGCTGAGACCACAATGCTCTGAGACTGCGTCTCTCCGTCTGCCAGTCACCAAGAGTAAAGGTTGCAATCCTTCCCCTCTGCTATCACTCACTCTGCGTAATGCTAGAGTTCCCCTTGCATCCCCTTCCTAATCGCTTCTGCCATATGCCTTATCCTCTCGCGAGGTTGCGTGTGGCACGATTACCCTCGTGTTGATTAGGCCCAATGGCTCTACGGATGGGCGGTTCACCATCCCATCCCTCATCAAACCATCCACCTACCAGCCTATGAGGCATTGAATTTCAGGGCCAGCGAGCCGCTTTTGGTTCTCTGGGCCAGTGGAGTCCAAATACGGTATTTAATTCTTGGTGGAAGTTAACGCCACCTTTTCAGGTGCCTTCCACCGCCATCGTGGTCTCTTTTCTGCACATCCCCTTTCAGCAGTCCTGCAATAAGTTCAAAATGTCATTCACATTCATTGACCTCTTCCTCAAGGTCCATTTACATCACATATTCACATTTATGAGTTTTCCATAGTTCTTGGCCAGTCCAGTTATATTTACAAGTTGGGGGAAACAGGGTGTTACAATTACCTTTTTGGAATTGCTTATGCTTGATGTTTTTGTCATGCCATTTTGATATTTGTTGTTGAATCATAGTTGTCTGATGAATGGCATCTAGTCTTTTTTCATCCAATTCATTAAGCTATTGCAACCTGGCTATCTGTGCATCGGTCAAATCAAGGTTGACAACTAAAGCAGTCCTTAATATTTTGATTTCAAATTCCACGGGAAAGACAACACTTTTTCCATAAACTAATTCATAGGGAGAGAATCCTGTAGTATTTCTCCAGGTAGTTCTGTAAGCCCATAATGTTTCAGGGAGCCTGTGAGACCAATCCTTTCTGTTTTCCTTCATTGCTTTTGTGAGAATGGCTTCTATTACTTTATTTGTGCTTTCCACCTGTCCATTGGCTTGGGGGTGGTATGGTGTAGTCATTCTATGATGAATATGATATTTTTGAAGGGTGTCTTTAAAACCGTGAGAAGTGAAAGGAGGTACTCCATCTGTAACTAATTCTCTAGGCACTCCAAATCTGATAAAGATGTCTTCAAATAGAAAATCTAGAACCAATTCTTCAGTAGCTCTATGGAGTGATTTAGATTCCACCCATTTGGTCATATAATCTGTGCAAACCACTATATAAACTTTTTGATTGGATGGAGGGTTAATGGGTCCTACAAAGTCTAAGGCCCATCTTTCAAATGGTTTGAGTACTACATAGGGATTTAATGGCATTTCATCTCTATGATTAGGTTGACCCATTCTTTGACATCTATCATAGGCCCGAACATATTTCTTTTCATCTTTAAAAAGTGAGGGCCAATAATACCCCATCCTGAGAATTTTATGTGTTGTTCTCTTATCAGCAAAATGCCCTCCACAAGGGCTATCATGACAAGATTTTAGTAAATCATAAACCTCATCTTCTCTAATGCACCTTTGGATTTCATGATCAAGTCCTGTGTGGAAAAGACACCCACTTATCCAGCTATATAGAGCACTTTGTTGAATGATTCTTCTTCTCTCTCGGTGGGATAGGTGTGGTGGTAACTTCCCTACAACCAAGTAGTTAGCGATGTCTGCATACCATGGTGAGTGAGCAGATACTGCAAATGGATATTCATTAGGAAAGGAATCATCTACTAGGGTATTATCATCGGGTGTTAATCGAGAAAGGAAATCAGCAACTACATTTTATTTTCCTGGTCTATCTACAATTGTAATATCAAATTCTTGTAATAGGTTTGTTCATTAAATATTTGATAGTTGAGTGGTCAGTATGGCCAAGAGTAGAGTAGCCAGTGATGTAATAGTAACCATCTGGTGACTTGATAATTTGTGATAGGTTTGTTCATTAAATATTTGATAGCTGAGTGGTCAGTATGGACAAGAGTAGAGTAGCCAGTGATGTAATGTCGAAATTTATTAATAGCATAGATAATTACTAAGAATTCCTTTTCGGTAACTGTATAGTTAAGTTCAACAGGAGTCATATTATTGCTAATGAAGTAAATAGCATAAGGGAGATGATTTTCTTCTGTCCCAAGACAACTCCTATTGCAGTATCTGAAGCATCAGAGGATATATGAAAGAGAAGTGTCCAATTAGGTCCTCTTAGAATAGGGGTTGTAGATAGCTGATGTTTGAGTGTATTAAATGCTTCCTGGCAAGGATTAGTCCACTTGAATTCAACATTTTTCATCAATAACACAAACAGAGGAGAAGCTATTTTGGAAAAAAAAATGATAAACCTTCTGTAGTATCCAGCATGTCCTAGGAAACTTCTCACCTCTGTTTGGGTTTTGGGAATAGGAAGATTTTTAATGACTTGTATCTTGGATGGATCCACCTGGATTCCTTGAGATGAAATAAAATGTCCAAGCACTATTCCTTCACTCATCATCATATGACATTTTTCTGTACTTAAGAAGAGGTGGGCTTGTATACATCGTTTAAGTACTTTCTCAAGGTTTTGTAGTGCTTCCTCAAAAGAAATACCATAAGGGGTAAAATCATCCATAAAAATTTCCATAGAGTCATCAATCATATCAGAAAAGATTCCTATAACTGTTCTTTGAAAGGTTGTTGGTGCATTACATAGTCCAAATGGGAGGAATCTATAAGCAAAAGTTCCCCAAGGGTTAGTAAAAGTGGTCTTATCTTGGTCTTGGGGTGCAATTTTGATCTGATTATACCCATTGAAACCATCTAAAAAGGAGAAAAAATTCTTCCCTGACAAACTATATAACACCTAATCAATGAATGGTAACGGAAAGTGATCTTTTTGAGTGGCTTTATTTAAGGCTCTATAGTCTACACATACTCTCTATTTCTCGTTTTTCTTAGGAACTATTACCAATAGCGAAACCCATTCGCTGTCAAATATAGGATATATAAACCCTGCATTAAGCAATTTTTGAAGTTCCTCCTTAAGAATTTCTCTTAAATTAGGGTTCATTCGTCGTTGAGATTGGCAGATCAGTCGACAATTTCCCTTGATATAGATACGATGAGTACATAATTCGAGAGAGATTCCTTTCATATCTGTATAGTTCCATGCGAATGCTTCCTTATGTTCAAGAAGTAATTTTATTAATTGTTGTGTTTCAGCATCTGTCAGGTTGGGGTTTAGGTTTAGTGTTTTGCCAGGTTCAATTTCTACTGGTATACTTTTAGAAGAGACAGTGGCTGATGTTTAAGGTGGGTTTTCAGAGTTCAGGTTTTCTTGGTTATCTAACTCCAAAAGTGCAGTTAGTTGGTTATGAGTTTTTGGAGTCACGAAGGAAGGTTCACAAATAAAATTATTAATTACTTCATCCTCAGTGGCATCTTTAAGGTTTAAGGCTTGTCCGATAGTCAAGATAGGTTGAGTAGTTTGTTCATCAAAGTTCACCCATAAAGAATTGTCATTATTAAACAAGGGTGTAGCGTGAGGGTAGAGGGTAATTTGTTTAGTCTCATATCCATTGGAAATTGTCATTGAACCAGATCTACAGCTAATAAAAGCATCTGTTGTGGCTAGCCAAGGCCTGCCCAAAATTAGAGGGTGGACCCCCAACTTTGTTTTAGGTTGTAATACCACAAATTCAGCTGGATAATTCCAGGATTCAACTGAGATGATTAGGTCTTCAATGACTCCTTCCAGTTTGATTATAGAATGATCAACTAATTCTAGAATGGTTGGGGTGTCTTTGATTTCATTCTTCATTTGTAACAGTTGTGAGGTTTCAAGAGTCATAATATTGATAGCAGCACCTAAATCTACCAGGACTCGAGAAATTATTGTTTTTCCAATTTGCACTGAGACGGTAGGATGGTCGGGATCACCATATTTAACTGGGGGAACTTTACCTGACATTAGTGCAGACAAATCACCCATGACATGAACTGTGAGGGGATCTTTCATTTTCCTACCGAGTTTCTTAACACAAATGTCTCGCATAGTTCTGGCATAAATTGGTACGTCTCTTAGTGCTTGTAATAGTGGAATTTTGACGTAAAGATTTTGTAATTCCCCTAGAAGATTGAAAGCAGGTGGCTCAGGCATTTTAGTCAAAGCTAAACGCTTAGGAAATGGTGGTTTTTCTATTTCAGCAGCAGTGTTGGAGGATGATTGTACCTCTTCAGGTACATCATGCTTTTTTGTTTCCTCTTTATTGGAATCAGAAGAGGTAACATCAACAATGATAGGTTCTACTATTTTCCCAGATCGTAAATGAATATCATTGCATTGCGTAGGGAAAAGAGAAAGTATAGGTTGGTTTTGAATATCAATGCACTGCACAACCTTATTATTGGGGTTAGGGTTAGGTTGTACAGGTAGTTGGGGCCTCATCATTTGATTGTTTGGTAGAGTACCTGATGGTAAGGAGAGTGGTTGCGGAAATTGTGATTGAGGTAATTGATTTGGAAAAGGGGGTTGTTGACCTCTCCAATTTGGATTCCATTGGTTAAGGTAAGGTTGTTGTTGTGGAGGCCAAGGAGTCCACATTGTTGGATCTATAAAGGGAGGGTTAGTTTGTTGCATGGGTGGGTAATTCATTTGATTGAGGTATTGCATTTGATTATAGGAAGGGTAATTTTCTTGATTAAAAGAAGGATAGTTATTCCAATGATTAGAAGATGTAAATGGCATATTAGGATTCATACCTTGTCCCCGCGGCTGCCATTGCCTTCACTGTGTCAACAGATAGATAGCTTCAGCTTCTTCATCAGTTGGTTGTAATGCTGCCTTGATTCCTGGTAAAGAAGGGCATTGTTGAGTTTCACGATCCTTATCACAAATGGTGCAGATTGACTTTTTGTCCAATGGGCATTCCCTTCGTGGGTGCTTATCTCTGCATTTGGAACAAAAGATGGACATAGCTTCTTCTGCTTCAGCTTGTTTCTTTTGAATCTGCAAGGTATCAATTTGTGAGGCAAAAGAGCTTAACATTTCATTTTTAAAACCCTTAAGTAAATTACCTGTTTTGGCTCTTAATGCTCCTCCACTGGCTGATTTTTGAACTCTTGAAAATGTGGTATCCCTGCTATTTGATCTATTCCTTGAAGCTCCTCTTGAACATCTTTTACATAGGTTAACAATTTCATCATATGATTCTTTAGATATGTCCCATTTTCCAA
>ML777901.1:260197-303817 GCA_009831015.1 Picea engelmannii | reverse complement strand
TTAAACATATAGCAAAGAGAAGAAACGTTATATACCTTTGGAAAGATAGGTTAAGGTGATAATGTAAGCTTAAATGTGAGTGGGAAAAGGATGTAATGATAGCAAAAAGTATGAACAAAAAGGTACATTATAGGGTCCTAACACATATTCTTTTAGGTAGTTATGTTTTCTTCACAAATAATGACATTGTCACATGTAAACATTTCTATATTATATCAACAAAAACTAGCCAATAACACTAAATATTGTAGGCCTTTTCCTACTTGAAACAATGACATTCAATGATAGATTTGTAATTGTTTTTTCAATTTTCAACATTTGTCGTAATAATAATACCTATCTCTTGTGTTCCTTTGTTGACTTTAATAAAGCATTTGATGCAATACCTAGAAGTAATATTTGGAGTAAGCTACAAGAGTTGAATGTTCCTTTCAACTTGAGTGTTGTGTCAATAATATTGTACAAGAATGTTAATCCCAAGTTTAGAAGCATTAAGGGTTGGTTAGAAGAAAGGTTGTCCCATATCCGCTACTCTTTTTGGCATATACATCAATAAGTTACAAGGTTGTTTGGAAGAAGCAAGGTGTGTCGACATGGTTTTAGCTAGAATAGTCATCATCCTTCTTATTTATACTAATAATATTATTCTTATGGTGACATGTGCCTATGATATTAACAAACAACTAGGAATTCTCATGGATTTCACTCTAATACGGGTATGATAGTTAATACTAACAAGACAAAGGTTATGATAAACAAATCCATAAAGATCACTTACAATAATTTCATGTATGGAACAATGTTATCAGAACTAGCCTGGTTCGGCAAAACTGGGTGGTCGAGCCGGCCTTCAAGGAAAAAATAGTCGGACCAGTGGTACAGAACCGTTTTTGTCTGGTTATGTATGAAACCAACCGGTTCCATACCGGTTCCGACCGGTTTTTCACAACACTCGTAAGACGCACTTAAAGGGGTGTGTTTTCAATTTTGTTAAGGAAAAAAAAACAAATTTCTACCAATTTCTATACATTATGTAGAGTTTTAGAAACTAGAAGTTGTGTTTTCAATTTAGAAACCAAAAAAAAAAAAAAAAAACTCCTCAAAAGTAAAAGAAATGATCAAAACATGGTCTTAAAATGAGCAATAGCTTTCAAAACCAATTTTGCAGTGGATAACTGATTGTATCATCCCAAGTCTCTCTGAGTTGTCCACGTGTGGCTTGTCCCCATCAGTATCTCTTCATATTATATTTATCAATTTTTTGATATGTACATGCACTTTCCTCACATGTAACTTTAACATTTATTTTTCATTCCTTATAAGATTTTCTAAAATTCTTTTCTATATTTTTAGTTCTGAATTCAAACACTGCAAGCAACTTCCAATATTCTCCTTGTGGAGAATCAAGAGTGAATCCCTCAAGGTTACAAGTTTGGAGAAAACAATGAGAGAAAGATAAGTAAGAAATAATATGCGCTCAAATGAATCAAATAAGAGAAGGGAAGAGAAATCACAAAATCATTCACACTAACACATAAATTATCATTAATATTTTATTCCAACATGCACTCTATTTACCCTTATATGTGCATGTGATCAAAAGAGATGGAGCTATGAATAGCATATAATAACATTCCTCCACTCCATTAAATATGGGAACATTATTACACACGTGTTAAATATAAAATCAATCAAACTATAACAAAAAATGTAGTATTGCACTCGGTGCTATTTTGGTTATATGCACTCTTGCTTGCTATATAAATGAGAAACTTTGCATATGTTTATAAATTGTTTGGATTTGTATTGATGCACATGAATATATATGTTTTTTTTCAAATTTTGAATATTTTATGTAGTTTTTGGTCAATCAGGCTTTTTGTCCAGGTTTTTTCCGGTCCAGTTTCGAATTTTTGGGGTCGATCGGTCTAGCCCAGTTTTCTGTTCTAATAACAATAGTATGGAAACAAAAACTTAGAGGAAGTGACTTCATGCAAATATTTTGTAGTAGATACGACATAAATCCTTGGTTGTGTGCTTGAATTCACCAAGAAGTTTGTTGTCCAACTTCTTGGTCCCCTTCTCCAGATGATAGCATTTGGCTAAGTCCTCGGGCCGAAATGAAGCTATCAGTTCTCCCTTGGCATTGCAAACATATATATTACCTAAATACATGTTCTTTAATATCCACACAATGGCATCATCGCATGGGGATGCTTAGTTTTTCACTTTTTGCATATTTTCCTCACGTGTCACCTAAAGTGCAAAACTCTCTAAAATTCTTGAAAACAGTTGTAAGAAAGTGGAACTTTGACTATGGAATAAAAAAAAACTCCTTTTTGACACTCTCGTCACTCATGTTAGTTTATATGGTTTTGAAGTTTAGGAATGCAACATATCTAGAGAATTGTGGAAAAAGATTGAGCAAATTTAGAAGCATTTTGTAACTCATTTTGTTAAGGGAAGTACACCCTACCTTATCCTCCTTGTAGAAGTGAGTCTTTCCCACATTGAGAGTTAACTATTACTAGACACCTAATGTACGAGAACAAGATAAACAACATGGAAGACAAGAGCCTTCCTAAGATTCCCTCAAACTCAAATCAAAACCATAAGCAACCCAAGTGGGGTTGACATAAAGATCGAAATTGTAATTGGATAAAGAATTAGGGAAGAAGAGAAAATTAAGATATATAAGGAGGTGAGTAACCTTAATCTAAATATAAAAAATGTATCTATGTGCTTTAACTGGTTTTATTTGAAAAAAAAAAAATCAATACTGTTAAAATAAGAACAAACTAGTACACTGAAACATAATATTAGACAATTTCTAAAATATAAGTAGTCAAAAATCTTTCATTTAAATGATTGAAAATGAAAATACTCTCTTAAAATATCTTAATTACACTCACATTAAACCTCATATTTATTGCAATACTAACCTGCTAATGTTAAAGTAAAACTTAATTTCTTACATTTGTTTTCTTAAAATCCACTAAACTAAAATTAATATTAATAACCACTATCATCATGATACTTATATTAAAATAAAATTTACAGTAAACCTTAAAGTATATGAAAACAATTTTAAAAATAATCTTCGAACAATCGGACCGGCCGTTGCACTCACAGTTTCGGGAATCTAACAAAAAATAATCAGTGACAGTCTCTGCGTTGAGATCTATTTGTTTATCCAGGTCATTTTGTTGATTAATTAGTAGTTAACTAATTTGTCAATAAGTTAGTGGAATCTAAACGCTTCACGAACGCGTCAGTTAGCATACCCTGAACCCTTCTATTATGATGAAGGTGGCCGTTAACGTTTTGTGCGGTTTCCATGGAGGAAGAGGCCGGCGAGGGCCGCCCTGAAACAACGAGGTTCATGACGCTCCTAACCTCCGATGACCAACAACTGGTGGTGAATGAAAGCGTTATAACAGCTCACAGGAAGTTCCTGAGGAATCTGGTTGAGGACTTGAAAATACGGGAAGAAGAACCAGCACCTCTCCCAGAATTTTCAGGTTTAACTCTGAGGAAGGTCGTTGAATTCTGTGAATATCGTTACAACGCAGACATTCGTAGACGTAGCGGAGAAGACACTGCCGCTTTCGATCAAGAAATGAACGCGTGGGAAGAACAGTTCGTGGACATTGAAAAGGCCGACCTGTTTGAATTGATCTTGGTAAGTTAGAGATCTCTCCCATATTGATTTTGATTTTTTAAACCTGATTTATACAATGTTGAATTTGTTTGAACACAGGCAGCCGACTTCTTAGTTATACAACCGCTTCTGGACTTGACTTGTCGAACTGTTGCTAAGATCATAAAGGACAATTCTGTCGACCGGATTCGTGAGATTTTCCATATTGCGAACGATTTTAGTCCAGAGGAGGAGGAGGAAGCTGTAAGAAATGAAACTTGTTGGTCGTTTTATTAAGTTGATATATGTATCTCTTCATTCCTACGAAATGAAAGGACCGTCCATCTTGAAAGACATGTGGCGAGTGACTAGAATTTCACTGACTTACACATTGTAGGAGTCAACAGAGCATGGTGTGGGAACTCGTGATATGCGATATCTCGAAATGATCTGGGTCGTCAGATCGATGATTGATCTGAACCCTTGGATTGAGGGTTGTGGACAGTTGGATGCAGACAACACTTGGCGAGAGGTCAGCTTTTCGCTGACTGGAAAGTCAAAGGAAGGAGGTTCTCTATCCTTTGAAATCGTGAAACGCGAAACCACGATTTAATATGAGTCATCGATCAAAGGGAGAAAATCATGAAGAGCTCATTTGTTTCGCGAGTGGTCATAGTGCAAGGTCACATCGTTGAGAGTTGGAGGGAGGAGCTAGTGCAGCCAAGCTCTATTTCGATGATCGTGACATGGAGAGTCGAGACCCTTCATCACAGGAATGCCAAAATGCAAAATCGCAAAATCAATTATGCTTAGTGTTCCATCACAACCAGTGGGCATATGAGATAAAATGTGAGACCCTGCAGAATTAATCCAATGGTGTTGATTAATTGGGAATATGATCGAAGGGATACTATTGCACTTCACAATTAATTGATCAGTTACGATTCAGTTAGTAGAACTGAATCATAGTTATTGGACGTTTGGCGATTCAGTTGCTGAGCGGTTTTCTTGGAGATTCAAGGTGTAACTGAATAGGTGGTATAGGATAAAATGGAAATGCAATGACTATGGTAGGTTGGCTATTCGAACTGAAAAATGGGTTGAACTGTAAGAAAGGTAAAATGACAGTATGAATAGTGTGAGATAAAACTCAGAGATGTTGAATAGATAGAAGTAAGAGAAGCATTGCAGAATAGTTTGAAGCAGAGAAGAACTGCAGAATAGATAAAAGCAGAGAAGAATTGCAGAACAGAGAAGAACGGGTAAGAAGTAAGACACCTGTATTGTTTGTTATTCAATCATTTATTCTTAATCAGGGAGGTAGGGTGGTGCTAGGGAGGACTGTACTCCTCTATTATTCAATTTGGTTCTTGAATACTAAAAGTTGGAGCTTTCATCTAGTTGTGGCTAGAAAAACAGGGTGGCAGGGTGGTGCTTGGGAAAACACAGAGTTTTTTGTATACAAGTTGGTTCTTGTATAAGTGGAAGTAGTTGCTTCCATCCAGTTGGTGCTGGAACACTCAGGGAGTTGGTGCTTCCTTCTAGTGGGTGCTAGAGAAAGTAGAGAGTTGGTGCTCTCAACAAGTTGGAGCTTGTAAAACAGAGGTAGTAGCCTCACTTTGAGTTGGTGCTCAAACACAGATGATGTACAGAACTTAAAAGACTACCTATCATTCGAAGAAGAAGAGGTTTTCTCCCTTTATGGGTTTCCTCGTGAAAATTTGTCTCTGTGTATATCTTATGTGTGACTGATGTTCATTACTCATGTTGTTCATATGTTGTATAATATTGATGGTCACTTGGAAGAGCTTAAAATTTGTTTGAATAGTCATATATTGTTTAAGCACAGTAACAACTGATTCACCCCCCTCCCCTCTCTCAGTTGTCTTAGTATTTTCAACAACTGGTATCAGAGTCGATTCCTTTATTTAAAGGTAGATTTATAAGCTTAAACATGACAAGTCATGAAGGGACTTCAACCAATAAGCCTCCTCTCTTTGATGGAACAAACTTTTCCTTCTGGAAGATTAGAATGAGATCATACTTAATGGCCTTAGGTGTTGATGTTTGGGATGTAGTAGAGACTCTATACATAAATCCTGTTGTGCTAGCTTCCAAGGATGATAAGTTAGACTTTAGCTTTAATGCTAAGGGAATGAATGCTATCTTGAATGGACTTGCAGAAGCTGAGTTTGTAAAGGTGATGCATCTTCAAACTGCCAAAGAAATGTGGGATAAACTTATTAACAGTTATGAAGGAAATGAGAAAGTAAAAGATGTCAAACTTCAAACATATAGATTGAAATTTGAACAACTAAAGATAAATAAAGATGAAATAGTCAGCAAGTATTTTTTAAGAGTGAAGAGCTTGTGAATGCTATGAAGGGTGTTGGTGAAAAAATTGAAGAATCTTTTTTAGTTCAGAAGATTTTAAGATCTATGCTTGATAAATTTAATCCAAAAGTCTCTGCAATAGAAGAACTAAATGATCTTAAAACTATGTCCATTGATCAATTCCTAGGAACTCTAACTACATATGAAATGAGAATTAGCAAAGATAAATCCATTACTAGAGAAGTACCTTTTAAAGCAGACAAGAATATTGATTCAGAATTAGATGATATTGAGGCAAAAATTGTGAGAAGGTTAAAGAAAGGATCAAGAAAATATCAAGGCAAGCTCCCTTTCAAATGTTTTAACTATGGTAAGATAGGTCACTTTGCATCTAAGCATCCTCACCAGAAAAGGGATCAAAACTCTGATGATGAAAACAAATACAAATTTAAGAAATATAGTAAGAAGAAAAGTTTGTGTGCAAACAATGATGACTCCTCAAAAGACATAGATAGTGATTCATCCTGTGAAGACAAAGTGAATGATTTTATTCTTTTGGCTATGGGAGATCTTGATGATGAACATTTAGGAGGTGAAATGGATGATGAAGAAGATGTGGTGGATATGGAAGGTGAATTAATCAATGCTTTGGAAGAAATTGTCAAACTCGGATGTAAGAAGAGAAAACAAAAATGGTTGTTGATGCAGTTTAAAATGAATGATAAAAAACCCAATGAAGACTTTTCTCTACTAAAAGTGGAGATAGAAGAGACAAATAAAATAGAAGACATTCTGAAACAACAGTTATCAGAGAATAAAGCAAGGTGTGAATCCTTAGAAGAAGAGATAGTAAAAACCATAAAAGAAATGGAGAAGTTTAAGGCATTGTATCACCAAAATCTGTCAAGTATTAAAGCTCAGAAGAATCAACTTCCATTTTAAATCAGCAAAGGAATCCAAAGTTGAAATCTGGCTTGGGCTATGAAGAAGGATCAAGTAGTGATCATCCAACTATTACAGAACCCATAAACTTTGTCAAATCTACAATCATTGACAACAACCACTCTCTAGAAACAAAGAAATAAAATCATTCACCAAGAAGGAATGAAATAAAAAGTGCAAGAATTGAATCTGTAGATCAGAGATACTATCAGCATGGAAGAAATCGACCCACTCAAAGAAAACAATCTTTTTCCAGGTACAAAGGATTTTTCTATGAATATTGTTTTTTTTGTTTTAACTTTGGTCACAAGGCTATAACTTGTTCTTTAATATATAGATATGAGCATTCAAGTTATTCAAGGAGTAATTATCTGCCACCACAAAGATTGAGACAACCAAGTAACAAACAATCACACACTATAAATCATGTGATGACTGGGAGAAGGACGCAGGTTAAACTTAACAACAATTATGAGCATAACAATCATTATGATCTATTATTCAGTGAACCAAAATGTTACAACTGCCATAATTATGGACATAAAGCTCCAGACTGTCACTTAAGGAGCTATAAGCCAGATATGAATCATGTTGTTGCTACACCTCAAAATTACTCACTTCAATAGTGTCGCAAGTGTTGTCATTACAAGTGTTGTATGTGTCGCCTCTTATCCATAAGTGTTGCATCTTGAACACAAATTTCGCAAGTGTCGCAAACATCATACTGTCATATTTCCTATGTCGTGCTTCTAAATGACATCATAAGGACACTTAATACACCTCAAAGACTAGTTTTGAAGAAGAGAAATTAGTTGATAGGGAGTACAAACCTTTTGCCACTAAAAGAACCACTAAAAAATGGATTTTGGAGAGGAAAACCCCCCTACCCACTATCAGGGAGTGCCACCGCTCCCTGGGCCTCTTTGGGGGAGCGTTTGAGTTCTTTGTGCATCCTTTTGGGGGAGCGCTACCTTTTCTAAGCGAGTTTTTGGTTTGTTGAGACAAATCAGGGAAGAATCCCTTAATTTCTGAAGGTGGTTGGATTCAAATAGAAGGTCAAGGCATGATCTTAGAGAAGATCCTCAACTGAATGCGAATAATCCTCAACTTATCCCAAAGATCTTTCAAGTGGTTGGGCCTCTCCAAGGTTATATAAGGAGGCCTTATCATGGTGAAAGGTACACAGGAGACTAGAAATTGATACCAAACTTATGATCCTATAAGTCGTATGAATAGAAGAGATTGTAGATATGAAACTTATGATCTCATAAGTGGCATTTCATTGAAGCAATCAATGTATATTACTTGAGCAAAGGGGTTGGACAAGGAGAGCTGGAAGAAGTTGTTGCACCTTCATCAAAGGATTGTAAGCACCTTTTACTTGTTCTCATTAATAATCAGTGCTTGGCATGTTTCTTTCAAATTTATGTTTGTTCCACATGAATTTGTCTTCAGTAGATAGATCTATGTTTGAGCTAATCTCAATAGAATAGGAAGTTATTTGTATCTTTGTTTGTTCTACAGGATCTATCGAGGAGATTAGGATTGGAGCTCAGCCTAGACTTTGCAACGACAAGCGTCGTTAATAAGGTATATATCTTTCTTCTTCCTTTTCGTATGTTAGCTTGATTAGATCTAAAAGGATTTCAATGTCCATGTTAAGCACTTTTCTTTCTTGACCTTAGGAGTCTACAGACCAAGAGGGAATCCGCTTGTCCACAGGAGGATTCACCTATAACAGAAATTGGTGATTCCACTGGGGAGGAGCTCTAATTTTTGTTTCCTTTCCTAGATCTTGTTTTGGCCCTTTGACCACTAATTTGACCTTCTCCATATTGTCTCTTTGATTCTTATATCTGATTGATTGTCTCTTTCTTTCATCATATGCAATTTGATTGATTGAGTTTGCTTGATTTTTTGAGTTTCTAGGCATTTTTCTGACTTTTGAAGCAGAGCGCTCCCCTGCCCTTGATATTAGAGCATTAACACTCCCTGTTGGTCTCTCACAGAGTGTTGGAATGCTCTGTTTCCCCTTACACTAGAGCACTACCCCCTTTTTTGTGAAATTCCTCTAGGTTTTCAATTTCTGAGTTCAATTTTTTGTTTTTAGCACTTGATCAGAGTCTCATACTCTCAGCTCATATTGGTATTGGCCTTCAACACCATGTTTTCTAAGAATTGATCCTCTTTTGTTTGGGAATTTGACATTTTCTTTCCTTGCCTTGAAGTCACTCTTTGTCTTTGTCGACCTACAGTTAACTTGTTGTTTTCTTCTCATCTATCTGACTGAGTGGAAGCTTTTGTGAGGAAATCCAAAGGTCTATGAACCTTTCCATTTGATATTTGAGGTCATTTCTCCATCATTTCTCTTTTGTTTGAGGTTTTTGGTTCTCATTTTCAAATTTGGTTATCTTTGTCTTTCTTGTTTATTCACGACGAGAGTGTATTTTTGTTTGTGTGAGGTTTTCTTCTGATTGTTTAATCCTAAAGTTCGATTGACATTATAAGTTTTACATTTGATTATAATTCACATATAAGAAAAAGGACATATTTTAGTGATTGGTTTGGATATTAGAAGGCATTTCTGAAATTTTTTAACATCACATTGGATTTGATTGAGAATCAATTGTATGAGGATGTTGCATCTTAGTGTTTGATACTGAAAAGAACTTTATCTCTTTCCCTCAAATAGGCATTCATTGAAAGACAAGACTACTTATCATTTTCTTGTGCATTTTTTGGGAATTGAGTCACAATACCATCGGTTTCACTGTCATACACCCTTGAGTAAAGAACAGTTGTAAAATTATCGCTAATTAAAATTTATCTAGAACATTTTTGTTTTTAGAATCTTCGACCAACATTAGACTAGGATTAGCACTTTGGATTAGGCTATGAGTAAAACTCTCCAAAGTATTCAAAACAAACATGAGAATCTTGCGATAGGGAGAGAAAATCCAATTGTCATATAGGCTTTCTGGGATCCCTCTCTCACACAAGGGTTACGCACGAGGTCGCATTCGGGAGAGTTATGAAGATTATCCCTCCGTGGTTCAACTATTTTTAGTGGTAGGATCGTATATTGGGGGTCACTTGAGGGTATACCCATGATTATTTGTGGGAGCCTCTCGAGTTGATTTCGGACTTGTTATCCTGCCCATACGTTCGGATCAGACTGTCAACTTTACCCGCCCAGGGGATGACTGCAAGTTGGTGTCCTTAGTTGCCATAATATTTAGGTACTTACAAGAGGTGACGGTGAAGGGAATTCTTAGCTATACCTGGAACAGACAATGGTCAAACTCACTCGGGCTCCTTGGAGGTTAAAGCCACAATTACTATGTGGAAGCTTGCACCAAGGCGTAAATCCATTAAGAAGGTCACCATCGTAAATGTTCCACCATATCCTAGCCCCTTCTTGACTTGATCACGCGATATTGGATTGCATCACCAACTAGTACAGTCATTGAGAGAAGGTTTTGTTTCCTTAGTTTTGATTCCTAGATTTTATTAGCATATGTTGCTTCTTTTCGTTAGTTGGCCCTAGATTTTTAGCGTGTGTTGTTATTCTCCAAAATTGAGTTTGTAGATGATAAAGGTCTTCATCGATAGCATATGATCCAAGGGCTTCCTCTAGAATTCTACCAACCCTTACTTCCTAACCCTCCAGAAGACAACTACTGTGGAGAGGTAGAAAATCAATCTAATGTTGGGAGTGTTGTTACTCCTCTATTAGACAATCCAAAAGGCGCTTTGGTTACAGTTGATAATCCCACCCCTCACACTACATCTATGTCGACAACCCCTCTCGAACCACTTTTACTTCATTTAGACTCCCTTGGGAACGTCATATATGAAGACATCCCATAGTTACCTGGGAGAGCATTTACCGAAACATATATGGGATCCACGAAACCAATATTTGGTGATGAGTATAGGACTCCTATTCATCCTACCACTGCAATACATAAAAATCCCACACCTGCTCTTTCTGTATGGAGGGCTTCATCAGGATGCGATCTCTATGAGAATTTTGAATCCTTCCGACAACCCTTTAATCCTCATGACCCTCTTGTTGAAACTAGGCCATCCGGTCAAACTATGAATCACCCCATTGATCAGGTCCTTAACCCTATTGTTAAGTTATCACAAGTCCATCCTAATGTTGGACTCATAAAATCTACTCATTCCCAAGGCACTTTGATCTCTACCCCCATTTTTACAAACTTTCACTCTACAAATCCATATGTTCCGCATGATCTTGCTGGGACATCTTTGCACCAGAGAATGGAGACCCCTGCCAGCCAAATGAAACCAAATGGAGGTCAACCACCATCTAGCGGACCTATCCCTCCTAGAATACCACCATCCTATGGTGGGCCTACCCCTCCCGGGGGATAGCCCCCTTTTCATATTCCTCCCGGATGGCAACCTCCCTTTTCTAGTCATACCCCAGTCATTAATCCACTGCTGGCAGGGGGGCAACCTTCGTTTGTTGGAGACCCTTCACAATCCTAGGGAGTATCTTCAGGAGGCACATTTACCCAACCCCATGTTGGGGGTCATTCATATCATAACCCATAAGGAGGAGTATCAAATCATGTTCCTTCCAAACCACCTTATGGACAACCTCATCTAGGCATCCCAAACACCACCTGGAATGCTCAAGGACAACAACCTTGTCCTTCCCAAGGGTCTAATGTTTATCCTCCCCATGGGTCTAATCTGTATCCACCTCTGGGATATACTTCTTACCCTCCTCAAGGGAAACATGTTTATCCTCCTTATGGGAAAGCATATCAACCGGCTTATAATGCTCAGAACCCACCGGGTTATGCAAATGTTTCTCAACCATCATTGAATCTTGCTTATCCTGGTCAGCAACAATCGTATGTAGGAGGACCTACTGGTTACAATTATCCACCTAACCCTGTTTATGGTCCTACTGGTGTTCCTATGACACACCAGTATCATCCGCAAGTTAACCGACAACTACCTTTCCTTGCGACTCTGGATCTCCTAGACTTGTCTCGGTTAACCAATGATCCTATTTTTCATTCACCGGTTTCGCTAGTTATTCCATCCAAACGTCCTTCTAATATTCCAAAATTTGATGGAAAGCCTGGAGAAGATCCAAATAACCATGTGATGAATTTCCATTTGTGGTGTTCATCAAACACCCTCATGGATGATTCTATACGTTTGCATCTTGTCCAGTGAACACTTACGGGCTCTGCAGCAAAGTGGTATATTGAACTACCACGTGCTTCTTTTCATGATTTCATCTCCCTTGCCATGTCTTTCCTCATGCACATTCAACTACCTATTCACTACAAGATGGGTACTGAACTCTTGACCTCCCTTTGTCAATATGACACTGTGCATATCTCTGACCACTTTCATGAGTGGAGACAATGATGAAGGATGATCAAATCAATCATTCCTGGCCTATTATTGGTAGAGTGGTTTACTAAATGACTTCTACCCCCGATTGCTTGTGATGTCGCTACGAGTGGTGCAGTCATCGAGGAAGAAACCATTGCTCAGGCTTAGTACTTAGATTTGGTTTATTCACAATCTGGTACTTTGTATGAGTTTCTTTCGAATGATTCTCGAGCTAATGTCGATCCATCCAATCTGTCATCCTCATCTCATGCGGAAGGTGTTATCGATTCCATCAAAACTCAATCTACTTCCCAGTCGACCACACCTCTACCTCCCCCCAAACTCAAATCTTTGAGGTGAATGTAGTTCAATCTGCTCCTTCACAACAATCCGGAGGTAAGGAGAAGGAAAAAAATAAATCAAAAAATACTAATAACAATGAACAACCAAAAAATCAAGCTCAAACACCTGCTACCGAAAAGCAACCACAACAGAAACTGAAATTCCCATGTATCATTTGTGGTGACAATCACTAAACTCGAGACTATCCACATCATGGTGAAGTGGCTAAACATTTCCAGGGAAAATCACAACCCACTATGCTTACTCATCCTTTTCCACAGCAACAATCCATGGTTGCTCAAAACCCCCTCTCCTGGGGGTAGTTCTATCCATCCTCATGATGAGGCCTCGACAAGTGCACATATTTATATGTTTAATGGGATTAATTTGACCACTCTCTCTAAGACATACGACAGATTGGTTAAAACTGACAAAGGAAAAATCGCTAACGGTACCGATACTTTACCGGATCCATCACCATCCTCCATTAGTCCTCCATCGGTTAATCCTCTATGTGGACCACTTCATATTGAGACACCTACGTTCGACTCTATCTTACGCCCTCCTAAGAGGACTATCCATAAATCTACCTTTAATCCTAGTTCACATGCCACCCGAAACTACAACATTGTTGAAGATTTGGCTCAAGCCCCGTGTGCTATGTCTATGTTAGAAGTTCTACAGCACTACCCTAGTCAACATAGAACACTCTTTGATGCTATTGGCATTGTTGATCCTGAGTCATCTAACAATATCATGTTTAACCTGGAGAATTATACATCTCGACTCTCCCACCAACTTGCTTTCCAAATTGACGTTGTTGTTCACAATCAACAAATTCACCAAACCATATTGGATGAGGGAGCCTCTACTTGTGTCATTTCTTTAGCATGTTGGAAAAGTTTAAAATCACCATCACTTAATAAATCCCCAATGATGTTACATGCATTCGATGGGAGAGGTTTTGATCCCCATGGGCTTTTACAGTCCCTATCCATCCAGTTGGGCAGAAAACCTGTCACTGTTGATGTCGAGGTGGTCGATGCTCCCCTTTATTACAACCTGTTACTTGGAAGAAGTTGGTTTTATGATATGAATGTTGCTTCCTCGTCGGTGTTTCTATGTGTACAATTTCCTCATCAGGGAAAAATTGTCACTGTTGATCAATTAGATTTCTATACACCTGATGCTCATGCTCCCACTACCAACAATATTCCATTCTTGGGAGACCACAAGATCATGTATGAAATCTTTGGTGTTGGCTTTCTAAAAGATTCTATCCTTATGGGTGCCTTCCCTACACCACTTCCACTGACTACACATCATATTTCCACTGTCGATATGATTTCAACCATAGCTTATCAATCTTTGGAATTATCTAACCCTTGGATTGTACCTAGTCCCTTGGAATTCGATGCACTAGGTAACACCATGCCACTTAATCTGGTCGAAACCTCATACGTTGCTATCCAATCCACCTCTCCCTCTTTGGATGACCAACATCTATTGGCACCCGACAGTTACTCAATGCCATCACGGTTAAATTCCTTGTCGTCTATGATCAACTACATTTCCCCAATTTCTCCTTCTGATGAATCTATTCTGAAAATGCATAACATCAACAAACTACCTCAGGATGATAACCATCATCAATCCTCTTTTCTTCCCCCTCATGAATAAATTCAGGAAGATATACACTCTATCTTCCCTCCTGACATTGATATTCCATCGTCTACCATTCCTTCAACTTCTAATGATTTGGATTCGGTAGTTGATACGGTGATCTATTCAGTAGGGCTATTGGAGCCTGATCTCCTTACACCTATCGCGGCCCTCGACATATGTTCCATACAGAGTTATTTTCTTCCATCCAGTGAAGATCTCTTGGAAGCCATGACTGCGTTTTATCCCTTGACATGGTGTCCTTCCAGAGCATTACTCTCTTGGAAGACGTGATCAAGGAGAGTCCATGAGCACAGTTTCTCTTTTCTCTGGAAAGATCGTTAAAAAATGAAACAAAGGAACGAGCATAGTTTCTCTTCTTTGTGGCAAGCTCATTAAAAAATGAAACAAAGGTTACGAGCATAATTTTCCTCTCTGTAGCAAGCTCATTAAAAAATGAAACAATCACC
The DNA here is from genome assembly GCA_009831015.1 of Picea engelmannii. Classification (NCBI taxonomy): domain Eukaryota; kingdom Viridiplantae; phylum Streptophyta; class Pinopsida; order Pinales; family Pinaceae; genus Picea; species Picea engelmannii. Next base: position 289,042 of record ML777901.1, on the reverse strand, counting down.
TCTCTTGTCAAGTCAAGTCTTTCGTTAGGTCTCGTATTTGAACCTTAATTTCATCCAACCTTATCCTTTTTCTCCATCTAGTAGAGAAATTGGTGACAACCTCAAAGTCGGTGAATGAATTGAAGTTTGAGGGGCATGTCTCCAGCCTTTGATGATCATCCTAGAGTTAAGCCTCTAGCTTTCAAGATGGGGGCATATTGAGCTTAGTCTTTGTTCTTTCTCGTGCTTGTAAATACATGAGAATCAAACCGAGCAACCTTTTATCTCTTTTTTGGGCTCGCATGGATATATGAAAAAGGAACCCCTTGGAGTCTTCTTTAATCTCTTTTCAAACTCTCTAAACGTGAAAATATTGTCAAGTGATCTTCTTCCTTTCCCACTCATTAAAAGGTTTGAAAGGGTGTCTTTCAAGTGATAATTTATCTCTTTTTCATCTTCGTAAGACTAATATTATGAAAAAGGACAACATTGGAGTCATCTTTAAGTTCTTTTCAGACTCTCTAAATATGAAAAACCACCGAGTTTACCTTCTCTGGACTTGTTAAACAATTACACATTGAAGGGCTCATATGAGACCGAACCCTTTCTTCTTCCAGTTCTCTAAACAAAGGAAGAGGGACTTACCGAAGGTGAGTCATATCAAGCATGTGTTACCCTCCTCGAGCTCGTTAAATTAAAAAGAGGTTCTCGTCTATCTGTATGGGGGAAAAATTGAAAGAAGCAAGCCAAACAGCTTTTGAGAACACTACCAGTAGCTCTTATGATCACCCTTGAACACAACACTTTGTATTTGCATGCATTTTAATCTGTTGAACCTCTACACTAAGCCAATCCTCTGAGTTTCTTTTACTCCTTTGGGTCACCTGACAAAAGTCATAACATCCACTACATCATCAAGTTTTGGTCCATGTCAAGTTTCTACTGTTGTGCCTCAGTGTTCAAGGGAAGTATCTGCCTTAGGATTTAGCCATCAAAAATATCATGTTTCAATACCTGTGTCAGTCCATGTTCATTTGATCTACAAATTACATCTCTATGTCAGTTTCATGTCATTTATGGGGGATACATCAAGGCCCTCCTTCGATGACTCTATTCCTATCAACTTCAACACATTATCTAGGAACTAGACTTAGAAACTAGTTAGTACTTTGGGACCTGCATGCCTCAATGGCAGGCCTCCTCACGTCCAGCAATGGGTTTACATAATTGACCCCTAATCGGATAATTCCATGGATGTTCGACTTCATATCATTCATTCACATTTGTTGGAATCTACTAGAGTACCTTGGGAATCATTGACATCAACGGTGATCTCCCTCGCACTTGTTAACGGTTTACCTCATTGACTGATAATCAAGTGGTTTCTACCATGTTCGACATCAGGATATCTATTCACATGGTTAGATTTGTACTGCATTGGGATCGGTAAGAAGACCCTGGGTTGATTCATCACTCTTATATGTACTTTTCCCAGGTTGTGAAGGAGTTCTCTTGAACTATGACACATATACTGTTATATAGATCCACTTTGTATTGGTCGTGGCTATGATTGTCGTCTTGCAGATCCACTGTGTATTCTTCATGGATATGATCAGTTCAAGTCATAGGAGTATAGATATGCATTGTATCTTCAGTGGCTATACCATTTGTGTCAATATAATTATGGATCTGTAGTGTATTTTATGGCGGCCACACCTAAAAAGTCTTTATCACTCAAGCATAGGTATGTCTGCCTTGGGTTTGAAACATGTCATAATATTTGTTTGATGGTTGTGTGAAACTTTTTCTGGCCTCTCTGCATCCATACCCTTTCTCGAAAAAGTCTACAAAGTACTTCAATCATCATCGTCTTCTAACTTCATACTTTGGGGAGCAATCTGTTACACCTTAAAATTACTCACTTCAATAGTGTCACAAGTGTCGTCATTACAAGTGTTGTACATGTCGCATCTTGTCTGCAAGTGTCGCATATTGACCACAAATGTCGTAAGTGTCACAAACATAATACTACCATATTTCCTATGTCGTGCCTCTAAACGACATCATAAGGACACTTATGACACCTCAAAGACTAGTTTTGAAGAAGAGAAATCAGTTGACAGGGAGTACAAACATTGTTCCATTGAAAGAACCATGAAAAAATAGATTTTGGAGAGGATCGCTCCCCTACCCACTTTCAAGGAGTGCTAGGCTCCATAGGCCTCTTTGGGGGAGCGTTTGAGCACTGTGTGCATCCTTTTGGGGGAGTACTACCTTTTCTGAGCGAGTATTTGGTTTGTTGAGACAAATCAGGGAAGAATCCCTTAATTTCTGAAGGTGGTTGGATTCGGATAGAAGGTCACGACATGATCTTAGGGAATATCCTCAACTGAAGGAGAAGAATCCTCAACTTATCCCAAATATCTCTCAAGTGGTTGGGCCTCTCCAAGTTTATATAAGGAGGCCTTCTCATGGTGAAAGGCACATAGGAGACTAGAAATTGATACTAAACTTATGATCCTATAAGTGGTATGAACATAAGATATTGGAGATATGAAACTTATGATCTCATAAGTGGGATGTCATTGAAGCAATCAATGTAGATTACTTGAGAAAAGGGGTTGGACAAGGAGAGTTGGAAGAAGTTGTTGCACCTTCATCAAAGGATTGTAAGGACCTTTTACTTGTTCTCATTAATAATCAATGCTTGGCCTATTTCTTTCAAACTTATGTTTGTTCCACATGAATTTGTCTTTAGTAGATAGATCTATGTTTGAGATAATCTCAATAGAATAGGAAGTTATTTGTATCTTTTTTTGTTCTATAGGACCTATCGAGGAGCTCGGGATTAGAGCTCAGCCTGGACTTTGCAATGATAAACGGCATTAATAAGGTGTATATATTTCTTCTTCCTCTTCGTATGTTAGCTTGATTAGATATAAAAGGATTTCGGTGTCCATGTTAATAACTTTTCTTTCTTGGCCTTACAAGTCTAGAGACCAAGAGGGAATTTGCTTGTCCACAGGAGGATTCACCTGTAACAGTTGCTGGAAATTTCAAGGTTTGGAAGAAGAAAGAATATGACCAATGTGGATTAGTGTTATCATCCCAAAGACAAAAGAATCCCTGGTATATTGACAGTGGATGTTCCAAACATATGACTGGAGACAAAAGTAAGTTTCTAACTTTAAGTGAAAACAAATTAGGGAACGTAACTTTTGGAAATGATGCACCAGGAAAAATAAAAGATAAAGGAATGGTAATATTGAGTAATGGAAAAGAAAAATCTCAAGATGTGTTGTTTGTAGATGATCTTAAAAATAATCTACTAAGTGTTAGTCGAGTTTGTGACAAAGGGTGTGAAGTTGTTTTTACTTCACACCCTTTGTAAAATAAATTCTTTGAATTCAGGACAACTGGATGCAAAAGGGATAAGAACATAAAACAATGTTTATGTATTAAAAGAAGAAAAAGAATAATGTCACTTAAGCAAATATGATGAAAGTTGGTTATGGCATAGAAGACTTGGACACATAAATTTTGATCATATAATCAAGCTTAGAAACAATGAGGCAGTAAAAGTTCTTCAAAAGATATCAAATCCATATGACTCTATTTGTAAACCTTTCCAGATAGGAAATCTTAATCGCACTCAATTCAAATCTAAAAAATTTCCTTCAACAGAAAAACCTCTCCAATTAGTACATATGGATTTATGTGGACCATCAAGAAAACAAGGTACAATAAAAGAAAACTATTTTATGTTGATTATTTATGATTATTCTAGAATAACGTGGGTTGCCTTTTTGAAGGAAAAATTTGAAGCATTTCAAAAATTCAAAGTGTTTAAGGCTCTTACTCAGAATCAAGCATGAAAAATATTGAAGGCAGTAAGGTCTGATAGAGGAGGATATTTTAGTTCATGGAACTTCAAAGAGTTATGTGATAAACATGGAATCAAATGAGAATACACTATTCCAAGAACACAACAACAAAATTGAGTAGTTGAGAGGTAGAATAGATCAGTTGAGCAGATGGAAAGATCAATGATGAATGAAAGGAATATTTCTCAGACATATTGGGTAGAAGCAATCCATGCAATTGTTCATATTCATAAAAAAGCTCATCTCAGGCACACAATGACAAGAATCCTTATGAACTATGGTTTGGAAGACCTACTTCAATCAAGCATTTTAAAGTCTTTGGGAGTAAATGTTATATCAAGAATAATGATGAAAATATTGGAAAATATGATGATAGGTTTGATGAAAGTATCTTCTTAGGTTATGCTACAAACAACAAAGGGTACAGATGCTACAATAAGAGGCTCCATAAATTGGTTGATTGTATCGACATAAAAGTTGATGAAGAAATCTTGGTACGAAATGTAAGCAGTTTTGAAACAAGCACATAAGATATAGTTGAAGATGAATATGAACAGGTCCAAGAATCAGAAAGAGAATAATCTGAGTCAGATGAAGATATGAATACTCAGGCTGACACAAATCAGCAGAAAGAAACAAAACCACCTCTCAAAATTGTTAGAAGGAATCATCCTGAAAATCAAATAATTGGAGATATAAACAAAGGATTTCAGACAAGAAGGAAATCAGTTAAAGACACAGAACAATATCAGATTGATTTTCTATCTATGATTGAACCTAAAAATTTTGATGAATCCAGCAACCATGATGATTGGATTAGAGCTATGACTGAAGAGCTTGATCAGATTGAAAAGAACAATACTTGGGAGCTTGTTCCTAGACCTGAGAATAAGAATGTAATAGGTTCCAAATGGGTGTTCAAGAATAAAATGAATTAAAAAGGACAAGTTGTTAGAAATAAATCCAGATTGGTCTGTAAAGGGTATGCACAAGTTGAAGGTCGAGATTTTGATGAAACTTTTGCACCAGTGGCCAGATTGGAAGCCATCAGAATGTTTCTTCCATATTCATGTCATAAGAACTTTAAATTTTATTAGATGGATGTTAAGTCATCATTTCTTAATGGATATCTAGAGGAAGAAGTATATATTGAGCAACCTAAAGGATTCTCATTGAAAGATAATCTTGATTATCTTTGCAATCTAAAGAAGGATTTATATGGACTGAAACAAGAACCACAAGCTTGGTATTATATATTGGACAAATTTTTACAAGACAAAGGGTTCAAGAAAGGTACTATTGATAGCAATCTCTACATCAAGTCTGAAGGTGATGATTTACTAGTTGTTTTGGTTTATGTAGATGACATTATTTTTTGTTGTACTAATGATTCCTCTATTCAGTGGTTTTCTAACTCTATGAAAACAGAGTTTGAGATGTTCATGATAGATGAACTTTCATACTTTCTTGGTTTACAAGTAAATTAGAGTTCTGCGGGAATATTTATCTCTCAAGAAAAATATTTGAAAGAGATGTTGAATACATTTCAGATGGAAGATTCTTCTTTTGTTAGTACACTTATGGTGGTTGGTCGCAAGCTTAGTAAAGATGATATTTCACCTGATGTTGATCAAAGGACATATTGATCAATGATGGACAATCTTTTGTACATCACAACATCTCGTCCTGATATAATGCAAGCTATTGGAATGGTAGGTCGTTATCAGTCTGCTCCTAAACAAAGTCATTTAGTAGCTGTAACTGTTGAAAAATAAACAAGAAACATGTGTCTAATTTACTTTTCCCTTAAATAAATTAGACAATGAATATTAATCTATTATCTCACTCATAACTAAGTGATTTGGAATTGTAACAGAATTATAAGTGTAGTTAAGTGAGTTAAGCTTAGTTGTACTAGTGACAATTCAGTGAATTAATTATTCATTAATTCACAATCAGTGAACTCACATGCAACTGAATATTTGCCACGGTTAACTGCATGCATGTCAGTTCCAATGGACATCCAGTTGAGATAACAGGTGAAAGGGATAGTTGGCTATCTGTTGTGATTTGTTCACACATGCATTGGATATGCTTATGAGCATGTGAAAACTAGGCAATTTGTAATTCAAAGATTCGATTGTGAGAATTCGGATTGCAGAGATTATGCGGAGGAGGCAGGCTGACTGACACATAAATTGGCACATGTATTTGTTGATTTGTGTATGACAGTGTGAGATGATTGTATTGTACTGATAGCTCTTGGATTAGAGTTTTGTATGAGATTGTTTCATGATTCATGATATACATAATATATGATAGTGGGGTTTTTAGCTTTACGCTTTCCCGGTAAAACTTCTGGGTTGTGTGTTATTGATATTTCACTTTGTGCTCATGGTTGTGATTGTGGTTTAATTGCTTCCACAAGAATAATAGTAGAAGCGATTCTATATTTAACAAGCAGGGGAAATTGTTAGATCAAGAGAATCACAGGAATACATTAAGTGTATCAAAATTTCTACATGGTATCAGAGCCACGGAGGCCACAGAGCTACGGAAGTGAGGTGCGAACAAAATCATGTTCTCGCAGGTCCCGTCTCTAGCAGGGTGCAAACCCTAGTACTAAAAACTATGCTCATTTTTAGGAACAATAATTCTCACACCCTAGACAAAGGCAGGGTGTGAACTTCACTGAGCATTCTCACAGGCAAATACACTAGCAGGGTGCAAACTCCCCTCACCCTACAGTGGAGTACAGTGCGAACTTCACAGGAAATTTCACAGGAAAATATACTAATAGGGTGCGAACTTCCCTCACCCTACAGTGAAGCAGGGTGCGAACTTCCAAGACAAGTTCACAGGCTACACAAAGGCAGGGTGAGAACTTCCCTCAGGTTGCTCTCATATGGGATGCGAACCTCCCAGGGCAAGAGTAAAGGTAGAAATTGAGTTTTGGGTTGGATAACATTTGAATTTGCAAGATTTTCTTGGTGAAACAGATGATTCAAGATTGAAATGTCTTTCAATGGCTTGAGGTTGGAGTATGCACTCGAGGGTATATCTAACTACATTGCTTGGAAGGACAAGATGGAGGTATTACTCGAAGACAATGGCTTGAAGGGTTACATTAACAACGATGTTCCTAAGCCGGATGTGATAGACACTGCAAATCTTGATGCATGGAAAAAGAAAGTGGAAAAGGCGAGGAGGATTCTGTTGGAGGGAGTATGAGACCACATTGTCTCAAGTCTCCATGGGAAAACCACACCACATGAAATGTTGAAGGTTTTTACGGATCTGTTCCAAAACAGTAGTGACCATAGGAAATTAGTGCTCAAAGATAAACTCAGGAAGTTCAAGATGGAAAAAGGCGACACCATTCCAAAATATCTCACGAAGTTTGTCCAATGTCGGGATGAGCTTGGAAGTGTGGGAATAATAGTCGATGTTGAGGATTTGGTGAGCTTGGCGCTCCTAGGACTTCTCAAGAGTTGGCATAGTTATCAAGACTCTGTCAATGGAAGGAAAAAATTGCTGGATTGGGAATGACTATGGTTGGATCTAGTGCAAGAGGAGTTTAGGTGGAACACCAGAGATGGATCTTCATCAAAGCATGATGATGAAGAGGATTGTGCTTTGATGGCCAAGTCTAGGAAAGGGAAAGGGAATAAATTCCAATCAAAATCCGAGTCTAAAGTCAAGAAGCTGGATTTGTCCAAAGTGAATTGTTTTCACTGTCACAAATGTGGGCATCTCACTACTAACTATCTGCAGAAGAAGAAAAACAAGATGGTTGTTGGAGCTATAAATGGTGAGGCTCTTGTCTCACAATTTGATCTTGACTTTGCTTTGATCACATGCATGGCTTCAAGTACATCGAGATCGGTGTGGTATTTGGATAGTGGCACTTCCTTCCACATGACAGGAGATAAAGATTCTTTCATTAACTTGGAGGAGAAAGATCTCAGAATGCATATAGAGATGGGTGACGATGGATGATATAGTGCGACTGGTATTGGTACCATTACCTTTCAGAGGGAGTCAGGTAAACCATTTCAATTGAAAAATATTATCCATGTTCCAGGTCTAAAGAAAAACGTGGTCTCAGTTGCAATGTTGGAGGAAAAAGGCTATGATGTTATTTTTAGTAGTGGAAAAGCATATCTATGACATAAAGCAACGTGTCAAGTCAAGAAGATAGGGATTCGAGTTAAGAATCTCTACATGCTGGAGGTAGATGGTTGCAGTGCCATGATAGGCAAGGCATAAAAAGTGGTGAGTGGGATGAGGGTGAATTATGGCATAGGAGATTGGGCCATCTTCATCATGGAGCCTTGAAGATCATGCAGCAAATATCTACTGGACTTCCAAGGGGAACACTTTCTCAGTCAGATCAGTGCAAGGGGTGCACCCTGGGGAAGTATGTAAAGTCCACCTTTCATGAAAAGGAGAATCATGCTTCGGTGATCCTGGAGAGAATTCACACAGACATGTGTGGACCATTCTCAGTTTCTTCGAAAACAAAACACAGGTATTATGTTATTTTCGTTGATGACTTTTCTCATAAATGCTGGATATTCTTCATGCAGAAGAAGGAGCAAACATTCTCAAAGTTCTGTGAGTTTAAAGCATTGGTGGAGAAAGAGTTGGGGAAGCAAGTGAAGGATCTAAGGAGTGATAATGGTGGAAAATACATCTCTAATGAATTCAAAGACTTATGCAGTAGAGAAGGAATTCGAAGAGAACTCATAGCGCCTCATAACCCACAGCAAAATGGGGTCTCGGAGAGAAAGAACAGAATGATCATGGGTACAGCACAAGCAATGTTGCATGATCAGGGCCTACCATTGCATTTGTGGGTAGAAGCATGCAATACTGTGGTTTATGTGAAAAACCATTGTCCTCATAGAGTACTTGGCATGAGTACACCCGAAGAAGCTTTTACTGGTAAGAAACTTGATGTTTCTCATTTTAAAATTTTTGGCTCATCTGTTTATGTGCATGTAAACAAGGATGCTAGGAAGAAGTTGGAACCAGCTGCTGAAGTTGGGATATTTTTGGGGTACATAGAAACACCCCATAATTATCATGTGTATTTTCCAAACAGTAAGATTACTGTTATGTGACGGGATATAAAATTCGATGAGGGGAAAGCCATGCGGTTGTTGCTTGAGAGGGAGCTAGACTTGCATGCAGAAGACGAACTGTTGGTTCCCAAGGATGAGTCTCAAGATGTGGATCAGCCACATGAGGAGTTTCATGGAGTGGAGGAAACCACTCAAGCAGAGCCATCCATCAGAAATGGCAGAAAGCACACCATAGAAGCTGGCAAATTGAGACTAGATGCTACACAGAGTGTAGGAGCCCCTACTTCACAGTGCAGACAGAGATAGTCTCCTGATCGATTTACTGGATACATGGCTCTCATGAGAAAATATATTGTGACTGAACCATCTTCCTTTCAGGAAGCAGTGCAGGACCCCACTTGGGTTGATGCTATGGTAGAGGAGTATGACTCCATTGTCAAAAACAGTGCACGGGAAATTGTCCCAAGACTGATTGATAAATCAGTGGTAGGTTCGAGATGGATCTACAAGGTAAAGCAAATTGTTGATGGGAGTGTGGAAAAATACAAATCCAGGTTTTTGGCCTGAGGCTTCTCACAGATTAAGGGGATAGATTATGGGGATACCTTTGCACCTGTTGCAAGGTACTCTTCCATAAGATCCATCCTTGCACTCTCAGCGCAGATGGGCTGGCGCATTTATCAGATGGATGTAAAAACTGTGTTCCTCAACGGGATCATTGAGGAAGAAGTGTACATTGAACAACCGTAAGGTTTTGAGACCTTTGACAGAGAGTCGCATGTGTGCAGACTCAGGAGGGAATTGTATGGGATAAAGCAAGCACCCCATGCTTGGTACACTCGGATAGACAATTATTTCACCGGATTGGGCTTCACTAAAAGTGAAGCAGATGCAAACCTATACCAAATTGTGGTGGAGGGTAAGCTATTAATCATTTTCCTTATGTTGATGATTTAATATTGACTGGTGGTGAGCAACTGATAAACTCATGCAAGGATGACCTTGCAAAGGAGTTTGAGATGAAGGATTTGGGCCTTCTTCATTATTTCCTTGGATTGGAAATATGGCAGCAAGATGGTGAACTTTTTGTGTCTCAAGGAAAGTATGAAAGGGAGGTACTGGGTAAGTTTCACATGTAGGGCTACAAACCCATGGATACTCCTCTTCCAGGAAACTGGAGGAAAGAGGATGCTACTTCTGGAGAGGTAGTGGATGCTACTGTCTATCGACGGTTAGTGGGTTCGCTAATGTATTTAGTGAATACGAGACCAGGCATTTGCTATGCGGTTAACCAAATAAGTCAAGTGATCATTAAGCCTACCAAACTCTTTTGGAAGGAAGGTAAGCATGTCCTGAGATATCTGAAGGGCACATCTGAGTATGGATTATGGTAGAGACAGATGGATGAGGTGAAGTTGCATGTCTTCATGGATGCAGATTGGGCAGGCAACCCAACGGACAGAAAGAGCACATCAGGAGGGATCTTTAGTATCGGTTCTACCACTATTTCTTGGTACAGCAGGAAACAAAGATCCATGGCACTTAGTTCAGCGAAAGTGGAATACATGGCAGCAATTCAAGCTGCATGTGAGGCTATCTGGATGAGGAAGATCTTGGTTGGTTTGTTTGGTTCTCATTTAGATCTGGCAGTGATTTATTGTGATAATCAAAGTTGCATTAAACTCTCGATTAATCTTGTGTTTCATGACAGATCTAAGCATATAGATATCTAGTATCATCATCTCAGATATTGTGTGCAGCGGAAGATCATGTTGCTTCAATACATTCCTATAGAAGATCAGGATGTAGACATTCTAACGAAGGCACTCACCAGGAGCAAATTCGAATATCATAAAGACAGGATTGGGGTGAAGGATAATCCCTTTCTTGTTGATAGGGAGTGTTGAAAAGTCAACAAGAAACATGTGTCTAATTTACTTTTCCCTTAAATAAATTAGACAATAAATATTAATCTATTATCTCACTCATAACTGAGTGATTTGGAATTGTAATTGAATTATAAGTGCAGTTAAGTGAGTTAAGCTTAGTTGTACTAGTGAGAGTTCAATGAATTAATTATTCATTAATTCACAATCAGTGAACTCACATGCAACTAAAGATTCGCCACGGTTAACTGCATGCATGTCAGTTCCAATGGACATCTAGTTGAGATAAGAGGTGAAAGGGACAATTGGCTATCTGTTGTGATTTGTTCACACATGAATTGGATATGCTTATGAGCATGTGCAAAATAGGCAATTTGTAATTCAGAGATTTGATTGTGAGAATTCAGATTGCGGAGATTGTGTAGAGGAGGCAGTCTGTCTGGACACAGAAATTGGCACATGTATTTGTTAATTTGTGTATGACAGTGTGAGACGATTGTATTGTATTGAGAGCTCTTGTATTAGAGTTTTGTATGATATTGTTTCATGATTCATGATATACATAATATATGATAGTGGGGTTTTTAGCTTTATGCTTTCCCGGTAAAACTTTTGTATTGTGTGTTATTGATATTTCACTTTGTGCTCATGGTTGTGATTGTGGTTTAATTGCTTCCGCAAGAATAATAGTAGAAGCGATTCTATATTTAACAAGCAGCAGAAATTTTTAGATCAGGAGAATCGCAGGAATACATTAAGTATATTGAAATTTCTACAGTAACTAGGATATTCAAGTACTTGAAGGGCACAATGGATTATGGTCTGTGGTATCCTAGAAATCAAAAATTTCAATTAACTTCTTATTCAGATGTTGATTGGGAAAACTGTGTGGATGAGAGAAAGAGCACTAGTGGAGGAGCATTCTTCCTACGTAACTCATTAGTAGCATGGCTTAGTAAGAAGCAAGGATACATCTCCTTATCAACTATAGAGGAAAAATACATTGCTGCTGCTACTTGTTGCACACAAATTCTATGGATGATACAAACTCTTTCAGATTTGAAGGTAACTTATACTGATCCCATTCCACTTCATTGTGATAACACCAGTTCCATCAGTCTCTCTAAGAATCCTATACTTCATTCAAAGTCAAAGCATATACCAATAAAATATCATTTTCTCAGAGAATGGGTTACAAACAGAATTTTCCAGGTGAATTATATTCCTTCCACATAACAAATAGTTGATATCTTTACTAAACCATGAGCAACAACACCTTTTAGATATCTTCGTCAGAATCTGGGGGTTATATATTCATTTGTCTAATCGGTTCACCTTGTCAGGGGGAGTATGTGATTGTCACATATCTAATACTTTAGAGATGTATTGCAACAATTTAGGGGGAGCATGTTTCTTCTTTGACATTGATGTCAAAGGGAGAGAAAAAGTGTGGTAAGCAATGTGGTAAGGATGCTACAATGGTATGTTTGGTTGCATGTTCAGCAGGCAGAGTAGCAGTCAAGGCAGAGAGTACAGAGTACAGTTCTTCAGGTTCAAGGTTGCCATCAATGCCAAAGGGGGATATTGTTGGCATACTTACAGACAGAAGGCAATGTGTGCATGTTTACCATTGATGGTGTAGATTAGCACGATCAGTAGCACAATGATAATGGCATGGAAATGATCAACAATGAAGAGCAATAGTGATCGTTGGATCCCATTCAAAATTCCCGATGACCGTAAGATCTGAATTCAGATAGGAGGAGCGTGCAATAGAAGAGAACAGATCTTAAGCGTCAGATTTGAGCCCAGAGACTGACCGTTGTTGGATCTAGTAGAAGGAGCATGATCTTTACGTGCAAGATGAAGCGAGCTTACAAAGTCCCAAAAGTAGGAGGACCATCCATCTTCAAGAAGGACACATGGTGAGTGACTAGAATTTCACTAACTTACACATTGGAGGAGTCAACGGAGCATGGTGTGGGAACTTGCGATATGCAATATCTTGAAGTGATATGGGTCGTCGGATCAAGGATTTTTATGAACCCTTGGATCGAGGGTCATGGACAGTTGGATGTAGACTACACGTGGTGAGAGGTCAGCTTTTCATTGATTGGAAAGTCAAAGGAAGGAGGTGCTCTATCCTTTGAAATCGTGAAACCTGAAACCATGATTTAATCTAATTAGTTGATAAAAGGGAGAGTGTGGACCATTGATCTAGCTCCATTTCAGAGTTTTGGATACCAGAAGTTGGAGGAGTCAATGAGACTCACGACAAAAGTGTGAAATCATGAAGAGCTCATTTGTTTGGCGAGTGGTCATAGCGCATGGTCACATCGTCGAGAGTTGGAGGGAGGAGCTAGTGCACCCAAGCTCTATTTTGGCAATCGTGAAATGGAGAGTCAAGACCCTTCATCATAAGAATGCCAAAATGTGAAATAGTAAAATCAATTTTGCCTAGCGTTTGGTTACAGCTAGTGGGCATATGAGATAAAATGCGAGACCCTGCAGAATTAATCCAATGGTGTTGATTAATTGGGAATATGATCGAAGGGCTATTGTTTCACTTCACAGTTAATTGATTAGTTACGATTCAGTTAGCATAACTGAATTATAGTTATTGGACATTTGGTGATTCAGTTGGTGAGGCGTTTTCTTGGAGATTCAAGGTGTAACTGAATAGGTGGTATAGGATAAAATGGAAATGCAATGACTGTGGTAGGTTGGTTGTTCAAACTGAAAAATGCATTGAACTGTAAGAAAGGTAAAATTACAGTATGCATAGTGTGAGATAAAAATAAGAGATTCTGAACAGACAAAAGTAAGAGAAAAATTGCAGAACAGTTTGAAGCAGAGCAGAACTGCAGAACAGATAAAAGCAGAGAATAATTGCAGAACAAAAGGAGTAAGAAGACATCGGTATTGTTTGTTATTCAATCTTTTATTCTTAATCAGGGAGGTGGGGTGGTGCTAGGGAGGATTGTAGTCCTCTGTTATTCAAGTTGGTGCTTGAATACTGAAAGTTGGAGCTTTCATCTGGTTGTGGCTAAAAAAACAGGGTGGCAGGGTGGTGCTTGGGAAAACATATAGTTTTATGTATACAAGTTGGTTCTTGTATAAGTGGAAGTATGTTCTTCCATCCAGTTGGTGCTGGAACACTTAGGGAGTTGGTAATTCCTTCTAGTGGGTGCTAGAGAAACCAGAGAGTTGGTTCTCTCAACAAGTTGGAGCTTGTAAAACAGAGGTAGTAGCCTCACTTTGAGTTGGTGCTTAAACATAGATGATGTACAGAACTTAAAAGACTGCCTATCATTCGAGGAAGAAGAGGTTTTCTCCCTTTATGGGTTTCCTCATGAAAATCCTTCTCTCTGTATATCTTATGTGTGACTGATGTTCATTACTTATGTTGTTCATATGTTGTATAATATTGATGGTCACTTGGAAGAGCTTAAAAATTGTTTGAATATTCATATATTGTTTAAGCATAGTAACAACTGAGTCACCCCCCCCCCCTCTCAGTTGTCTTAGTATTTTCAACAGATCATATCCCACTTAGAGCCAAAGCTCCCACATAAAGGTTCTATGTGATGTTTCAATGCATATTTCACCATGTTTTAGCCCAATAACCTTTTTTATATGCTTAAGGCCTTCATTTTCCTTCCATGACAAGTGTCAAAACCCAAAGATCCATCAAAATTACTAAAAGAATCACAATGTCCCTTGACAAACCACTCATAGTCGAAATATCCAAGAGGGAATTCCTGCCTTGGTTAGACTTCAAGACCTATTCTTATTTTATAACTGACTTAGTCATGGAACCCATAGATGTGGTAGTTCAAGGACTCATCCATAGAAAAGGTTTAGGATAGGATGCTTTTATTTTCCTTCCCAACTATGGTTAAGGACCTAGTATGCATCCATTTTTTAGATTCTCTTTCACTCATTTGGTCGTAATGTGACATAATATTGAAGTCGGCCTCTTCATGTCACAATGTTACAATATACTCATGACCTCATAATGGTGCCCATATTCAACTTAGATTCCATGGACTCCCTTGATAGGGATCCTTTTGTGATTTCTTCGTGTTGTTCATGGTGCTTCAACATGAGAAGGTTCAATTAGAGTTTAAGGTCATTGTTTCCCCTTAACCATGCTTATTCCTTGACATTGATTTCCAATGCACAAAATATGGTGCCTATATCCCACTCAAAGGCCAAAGGCTCCCTATAAATTTACCGTGTGTTGGTCTAAGGACTTGTTTAAGGTTTTTGAACTTAAAAAGATTCAATAATATTTTGAGTCACTTGTATTAATCCTTTTATGATGGCCACAGTCTCAACTTCCATTCATGGTACCATGTGACGGTATGAGGATGTATACATGGCATTTGAGCTTTATAAGATATGTTTAGAGCCCAAGGTTGTCATTTTCATCTCTTGACCATGATCAATATATTGAGGCTATTATTTCCCTCCCATGATCATGGTGAAAGCCTAAAGAACAAGAAATAAATTTTAATGGCATCCATATCCAACTCTAATGCCAAAACCCACTAGGAATGTCTCTTGTCATGGATTTTAGGTGTTGTTAATCGTGATTGACCTTGAGAAGGTGGGTGAGTGCATGAAGTTGGTAGATGAAAAAGTGGAAACATGGTCACTAGGAACATTCTCACGTAGGAACATGTGCACATTCTTGATGCTATAGGTTTTGCAAAGCTCAGACCTCCACTCAGCTTGTGACATAGGCTCATTAGAAGGAATGTGTATGTGTTCTCAAGAAAACATGCACATTCCTCTGTAATACCATTTTTAATGGGCCTCTATCATGATTTGTGCCCATTTTCACACATCGTGCTAACATTTTTAGCTTCATTGAGAAAATAGAGAGGAGGAGCAAAGTCAATATATTGCCATTGTGTCCCAGTCAAACTAGGTATGATTGATTTCTCTTCTTTTCCTCCTCTTTTATTCTATTAATTTAATACATTCTAAAAGAATCTAATTTATACAAATTTGTTATCTTATAGAGAAATATCATATAGAAAATTTAGAGAGAGTCATGATCTAGGTGGATATTGGTGGTCACCCACCTGTTCCAACTGGCTTTTCTTGATAGTTTTTAGTTCAACATGTTTCTCTGTAATGATGACATTTCTTTGTAACTGTGGGTTATGCACTTCTGGGGATATCCTAAATCCATACACAACATCCATGTGGATATTGGTGGTCACTCACCTATTCCAATTTGCTTATTTTGAAAGTTTTCATGTGAGTACATCGTTTTGTACTTCTAGGTTCGTTTTGGGGCCCTAAACAATGTTTTTTTTTTGGCTTTCCATAGTGAAACTATATACAAAGTTAGAGTTTGAAGACATAATGTGTATTTATCGAAAATATATTTCCAACATGCTATAAAACACCTAAAATGGAGTTCGTATGCAAAAGTTACGACCCAGGGAAGTTGAGGTACCAACTTACCCATCAAGGCCCACAAAACGTTTGGCGTTTCATCTCCTAGGGTTAGGTTTTTGGATGTCTAGGGTTTTGGAATTCATGAGTAATGTTAAAAAGGCCTCTGGAGACTCATTGTAATCATTTTTATTATATGGATGTGCATAGAAGTGACATCTCTTCTCAGAGATAGATACCACCATTCGAGCTAGTTGTTTTTAGTTCTGCAGTTTTACAATTTCAGCCTACTTTATTTATTCAATAGAATTTATTATTCAATCAATATCTGTTGTTTTTCTCCATATCTCTGTGTTATTTTATTCAGTATGTTATTCATTTTGTCCGCTCATAAATCCATATTAGTGGTATTAGAGCAGTCTACTCTTCATTTATTTTTCTTTGTGCATGTCCCCGACAAGATGTGGGTATAAGAAGTTGGGACTCAAAGCAGACGATCCTTTGTAATATCGACCACGCCGATCCTAAAAGAAACTCATGGGGGACAAGAAGAAATATGATCGAGAATGAGATCCTTTTAAATTGTTTCTCGAGGAAGCCTTTGCGTGGAAAATGAATGAAATGATGGACAACTTTGCACAAATCTTTTGGCGGCTGCCCACATGAGATGTATCTTCATCAAGCGACCATGCAACCCCCTTCAAGGTACAAGTAAATTTTGATATTCCATTATTTGAAGGACTGATAGATGTGGATGTTGTAGTTAAATGGTTGAATCTACTCGAAGGGTATCTTTCGATCCACAATTTTTTTGATAAGAAAAAGATTACTTTTGCACTCCTCAAGGTTGTCCCCCATGTTAAGGACTGGTGGTATACTTACTCTAAGAAAAGGTCCATAGATGAATCTGCAATATTTTTGGTTTCCCCCACATGGGATTCCTTTAGGGATGACATTAAATAATAGTACTACCTTATTGGAAGCTACGAGGACCAGTACACAAGATGGACCATGTTGTGCCAGGAAAGGGACTAGACAATACCATATTTCACCAATATTTTCCATACCCTATGCACCAAATTGAGTATCAAAGACTCTAAACAACATCTAGTGCTCAAATATTGTGACTATATTCATAGATACATTCAAACAAAAATGTATTTTTTGGACATCACATCATTAGGTGTGGAATATAGATATGTTGTCAAGATCGGGTAGAAATTTAAGCAGAAGAGGCGAGAGTTTGGATCTACAAAATACTCACAACTTAAACATGGAAAAGGCTACCCCAAACCGAAAAACAAGGGACGAATAAAATATGGAAACTCTTAGGAAAATCAATCCAATCTGCAACCCAAGAAGGGAAATAAGAAGTCGAAGAAGGACATAGGAAAGTGGTGTGAATACCATAAAATCCCTTGGCACAACATCGAAGAATGTCACTCCAAGAATTCACTGGCGGCCGATATGAAATATTTCGACTCAAAGGTAGATTCAAACTCCAAATCAAATCTAGGAGGGAAGCAGATTATCGATGTCGAACCTAACGCCACTGCTGCTACTTCCAAATTCCAACCAAGCAAACCAGAATAACCAAAGGAAGAGGAACACCTCTTTCACTCACAGATGTGGGTAAAGGGGGCTCCTCTTCATTTTATTATCGATAGAAGCAGTCAGAAGAACATGATCTCAACAGAGGTCGTTAAGCAGTTGGATCTGTCAATGGCACCGCATCTACAACCCTACTCATAAATATAAAAACAGGTATAAATCACACACATGAAAAACCCATAAAAATAAACACATAAATAATAATGCAACATGTAATTTAACACACAATTGACACTTATCTTGGTAAAATTATCACCAACTACATGCATATCTTCCACGAACCTCCCAGCCTTAGACCACACTACTCATCACTCTCAGCAGTGGGCCACCCCCGAGCTGGGACTAGACTCCACCCAGGTAAAGGGATTTCCTAACCATAATGATGTATCTCAGACAACGTGAAAGACTCTGTCACAAGTGCCACTCAAACTAATAGCCTATAGTCCCTCATTCTCCACATGCATGTCCCACCTCAGGAAGTGTGCCCCTTCTCTTCTCAATAGTGCCTTGACTTCCCCACTTCCTTTCTGGGGCTTCAGTAACAAGTCGGGCATGAAGTCTCAAATCCCTGTAGTTGTAG
This sequence comes from Picea engelmannii, assembly GCA_009831015.1. NCBI lineage: Eukaryota > Viridiplantae > Streptophyta > Pinopsida > Pinales > Pinaceae > Picea > Picea engelmannii. Next base: position 270,603 of record ML777901.1, on the reverse strand, counting down.
TTTAGCACCTTCAGGAAATCAATTCCCAAAAATTCTCTCACCTAGAGAGAAATTTCTCATGAGCCTGACAACCCGACTCTTCAGTATCCCATGGGCATGACAATCCACTTCTTCAATCAAGATCCCAAGATAACTAGGTACATATACAAGTATGGGTATGGATAGAGGTAGATGTACAAGAAGGTACAAAGGACAGTTGAATGAGTGAGTCAATGATCATGGAATGAATGGGAAAATGAACTAAGTCCAAACTATATGTATGCATGTTCCCAGCTTGACACTTGTCATGTTGGGAGCTATTTTGTCCCACTTGTCCCCATCCTTAGAACTTAGGATACAATAATTATCCATACTTTATAATTTAAGGAATATTAATATAATACTCCTTTTTTCCTTAAGCTCCCTATCTTAGCCCCTTCTCCTTAAATTTTAGCCCCCCCCTTTCCCTAACTAGTGGATTTTATTCCCCCATACTCTTTTATCATGGTCGATCTACACACAATGATGTATTATATTAATGATAAGACATATACAAAAATAGGCTCACTAGCCTTTAGCATCTAGTCTCTTTGACCTAATTCCACACATAAACCTCCTATATTATAATAATTGGCTCAACAACCTATATAACACAACATATACACATAGTCTCTCTGGCCTCAAAATTGTGGGCACTTAAGTTTGTTGTGCACGGTATCCTGGAATGTGCACGCTTCATCATTTTAGTGCGTAGTACATATGTGCACTATACCATGAAAGGTGCATACAAAAATGATATCAAACAACTCACCAGCTTAAGTACATTTTCATTTACATTTATAGTTGGGGTTTGGCCTAGGGGTATAACAATCCCCTCCCCTTATTTATGCATTGTCCTTGGTGAATTATGTACACATATACAACCAAAATTTCAAAAATCCTCAAAACTATGAGGGTATTCTACCCACATTGCATCCTCATGCTCCCAAGTAGATTCCTCTAGACCATACAAGTTCCATTGGACCTTTACAAGCACTATGGCTTGATTTTGAAGCTATTCGATTTTCTGGTCCAGAATGCACACTTGGATAGAGCCTTCTTGTTCCACCTGAATCACATTCCAATCAATCACATGATTATCATCAAGTATATATTTCTTGAGCAATGATACATGGAATACATTATGAATAAACATATATGTAGGCAATGCAATCATATAAGTTACTGTAACGATCCTTTCTAGGATTTCAAATGGTCCACAATATCTAGTTGTCAACTTGGAACAATTTCTCAACTTCAGTGAACTTTTGTTGGCCTTAACCTTCAATAATACATTATAACCCACTTTAAAATCCCTGTTAGTTCTACCCTTGTCATCACAACTTTTCTTCCTGTCTTGGGAAGCCTTTAAATTCTATTTAATTTCCAACATTTTCTCTTCCATTTCTCTGAGTATTTCTGGCCCAACTACTTCTCTATCTATTGGGTTTTCCCATCTTACCGGTGTGTTTCACTTTCTTTCATAAAGTGCCTCAAATGGGATTATCTTTAGAGATGCTTGGTACCCATTGTTATAACGAAACTATACTGAATGTAGGTAGTCTTCTCATTTTGATGGTTTATCCATCACATACATCCTCAACATATCCTCAATCACTTGATTCACCCTCTATGTGTGTCCAACTGATTCTGGATGATAAGTTGTGGTAAAATTCAAATTTGTTCCAAATCACTTGAATAATCCCTTCCAAAAATTTGATGTAAATTTTGGATCTCTGTCAGACACAATTGTCTTGGGTATACCATGTAATTGAGAAATATCTCTCATATAAGCCTCAACAATGTTGGTTTCCTTGTGAGTGAGCTTTACTGGAATAAAATGGGCAACTTTAGTAAGCTTATCCACCATTACCATAATAGAATCATGTTTCTTCTTTGTCCTGGGCAGTTTGGTGATGAAATCCATTGTTACAACTTTCCATTTCCACTCAGGAATGGTTAATGAATGTAGAAAACCAGTTGGGTGTCTATGCTCATCCTTTACCTTTTGACACTCCAAACATTTGGCAATAAAATCAACAACTTCTTTCTTCATGCCTGGCCAATAATATTGGCTCTTGACAGTTGCAATAGTTTTCAAATAAACTGGGTACCCAACATAAGGTACATTATGCATTTCTCTCGATATCAGATTTTTCAATTCCTTGAAATTTGGTACATAAATTTTTCCCCTGTATATGAGAATTTCATCATTTTCTGTCTTATAGTCTTCAATTTTATGTTGCAAAATACCTTGTTGTAATTTTTCCTTTAATTCCTTGTATTGCAAATCTAATTTTGCAGCCTCTATGATTCAGTCTTTCAAATATGATTGGTACATGCTAATGGTTGTAGCATGAAACTCATGCACTCTTTTGTTGAGTGCATCAACCACTTTTTTCTCTTTACCCTTGATATGTTTTATATCAAATTCCCATTCACTGAGAAATTCTAACCATCTTCTTTTCCTAGCATTTAGAGTTGGTTGATCAAGTAAATATTTCAGACCATTATGGTCTATCCTTATCTCAAACATTTCCCCATGAGGTAGTGCCTCCACTTCCTTAAGGCATGCACTATGGCTGCCAACTCCAAATCATGATTGGCATAGTGCCTTTCATGCTCCTTCAACCTCCTTGATTCATAACATACAACAAACCCATTTTGACTGAGGACTCCACCAAGTCCTTCTTTACATGCATCGGTGCATACAATGAAGTCTTCATTTTTATATGCAATCCTTAGTATTGGAGCACTTTTTAATAATTGCTTCAAGTGTTGTAAACTGGTGTAGACCTCCTGCCCTTAGGCCGAGATCCGCACAGGATCTTCTCTAAACCTCAACAAGGATTAATTAAACTCCTTGCCAAAGCCCACAAAGGATTTCAGGTCTCTCAAACTAGGGCACTTTGAATACTATGCCCTAGCCCTTGGCAATAGCCAAAACGTGAAATGCAAATGGGCTAAGGTGTAAGCCCTCTCTTCAGCCCCTTTTCCTATGGGGCCACAGCCAAGCGTTATGTAGGCACCTTTTGTAATTCGCGAATTCACGAGTTGGAGTACCAACTTATCTTGCCCTTCCCTTGCAAATCCATGAAACACGTTCCCATCAACGAAGGTTAACTCTACCCAAAGCGACGGGCATGCACCAACTATCACTTCTGCTTTACTCTGCTTACAAGTTGAGTTCTTGCCACCTGTCCACATATATTTTTCCTCTTTTGCGACTCAAATGGGAAAACAACAGTCGTTCCTCTACCCCTATGGATCCCCGACTCCGAAATCGTACCTTTGACGAGATCGACAATTGCATGCCTCCCTTGATCCAACGGTCCAGATCTTTTCTAAGATTATAGGCGATTGAAAAGGCACTCGCCTTAACCTCCTCACTTCTTTGCAATATCTGATAGCTCTTGGGTCTTTAGTGCTTCTCCATGAAGTGTTCCCACTGTTCAATTCCACACTCAATAATCCCTTTCGCGATTTAGGAATTAGAGTGACCAAGGATTTTGGCCTGCACTCCAAACTTGCAAATCCCGAATTCATGAAATTATATAACGGCCCAAATTAACCACGATCAATGGTCCACGTTGATTCTTGATATCAGGGTGGTGGGTTCGTCCAACTCCTAACCACCTTACAGATCCTTTGGATCATACGGTCCTTGCAATTTCATGAGTTCTCCATGGGGAATTATGACCGCCCGATTCACTTTTTAATGACTTCTACCCAAACAAATCGGTGTTCTCCTTCCTAAACTTGACTTCTATGAGACAATTTTCGACCTTTGTCTCCCTTTTACCACTTCAAAGGTTAAATCCCTCCTAATATTTCTCTTGTAAACTCAAACTTCCAAAAGGATCCCTGTACGCACTCCTTGTGGCATACTTTCAAATAACCTTTGGTTATTTGAGTCTTTGACCCTGTGCACTCTTTGCAACAATAGTCTCTCAATCTTCCCTCTGGATTTGTAAAACCCAAGACTTGACCCGACCGACGCACACCTTTCATGACTCTTATGTCTATAAAAACGCAATATGAATCTCTTTTTAGAGTTCTGATATGAAACTCAGAGTCTGGTTGATGCACTCCTTGTAGACCCTCCATTGCACTCTTTGTAGGAGCTCTCAGAAAGAGAAACAATTGAAACTCATTCTTCCATTACCGGAATTCAAACATTCAACATAGAGTTCCAGAACCTACAAACACACAACATTGAAATAAATCCATACAGAAAATAAAAACAAGCCTGCAACATACCATTTAACAGGTGGTTCCAGCAACCATAACAAAAACATAGATTTGGAATCAAAGCCTTCTTCTATTAATTCCAGTGCTCCTGTACTTGGTAAATATCAATAGCTAAAAATGCATAAATTTCTTTGTTCTCCTCTCTTCTCTTCTGCAGCTCTATAGCTTATCAATTTGAATGATAATAATGTTACAATGATATAAGGGTTGAGGGTGTCTATCATTTTTTTTCCCTCCTAGGCTTCTAAACTGTCTAATCTAACATTCATATCTACCTACTTGCATTCATTACACGTAAATGCCTCTATATTCGACAGATGAGAGCAACTCTCAAGATCTATTTACAATCTCCAAAACACAAAAGTAAGCATGCTTCCCTAGCTATTACAATAATTTCCATTCATCAATCTTCAAAACACTTCAAAATGTGTGTTGTTTCTTTTCCAGTTGTCTCTTTTGGTTAGGCGTGTGTCATTGGATTTATACGATGCTCATGCATCATACTCCCTTGCTTGAAAGTTTTCATGAATTCTTGTTCATGAGCTCTTGCATGGTCTTTCCATTCTTTTGATTTGATGCTTCATCTTCTCAACTGGCATCTTCAACTGGATGTCCTTTCCATCTGACCAAGTATTCAAAATACTCTTTTCTCCTGGTCTTTTTGCTAATCCTTTTGACAATTATGTTTTCCATCTGTGGCTTTTCAGCTACAGGCATTTGTTTTGTCCATTGAATCTTTTCTTGTTTATCTTCTTCTCCTTCTTCTTCATCTCTGTAAGGGTACAAATCTATGATATTGAATATTGGTGAGATTCCGACCCCATTGGGTAATTCAATCTCATATGCATTTGTCCCAAATTTCCTTATGACCTTGCGTGGTCCAATCTTCTTCATCTTTAGCTTGTTATACGTTCCCCTTGGGAACCTCTCCTTCTTCAAATGCACAAGAATTAAATTACCAACTTCAAATTGAATTTCTTGCCTGTGTTGATCTTCTCTATGCTTGTATTCTTGACTTGAACTCTACAATCGCTCCTTAATTCAGTTGTGAAGCTCCTTCATTCCTTCTACAAAGTCATCTGCACTAGCACTCCTGAATTCGGCTTGTTTTGAACCTTCCAATTCATAAACTCCCCTTGGTTGCATTCCATATACAATTTGGAATGGAATCTACCCAGTGCTTCTATTGAGTGAATCATTGTAAGCAAATTCCACGTGTGGCAGAATGTGATCCCATTAACTGCGGTGTTCAGTCACTAAGATCCTTAGTAAATCTCCCAAGATTTTGTTCACGACCTCTGTCTGTCCATCTGTCTGAGGATGATATGCTGAGCTAAAAGAAAAAAATTTCCCCAACTTCTTCCATAAGGTCCTCCAGAAATGTCCTACAAACTTGGCATCTCAATCAGAAACGATACTCCTTGGCAAGCCGTGAAGTTTGATGACTTCCTTGAAAAACCGGTTCGCAATATGAGTTGTGTCACTGGTTTTCTGGCATGGTATAAAATGTGCCATATTTGAAAATCTGTTGACTACCACAAAGATTGAATCATATCCCCTTTGTGTCCTTAGCATTCCTAATATGAAATACATGCTCACTACGTCCCATGACCTTTCAGGTATGGGTAATGGTTGGTATAACGCTATGTTCTACCTTTTTCCTTTTGTGTGCTGACAAATTATGCAACTGTCCACAAATTTCTTCACATATGTCCTCATCCCTGGCCAAAAATATGAGCCATTCAACTTTGAGAACATTTTATCATGACCGAAATGTCCGACCAATCCTCCGATGTGTTTTTCCTTCAACAAATTTTTCCTGATGAAGCATTTTGGAATACATAGTTGATTTCCCCTGAACAATAATCCAGCCTGGATCATGTATTCAGTCCATTGGCTTCTATCCCTGAGTATTGGATTCTCAGATCCCTCATATGCCTCTTTGAATTATGAATCATCCCTATACATTTCTTTAAGGTTATCAAAACCAAAGTCTTAACTTTGAATTCCTGCATAAGCAAACATTTCCTGCTTAAAGTGTCAGCAACTTTGTTAGCAATTCTAGAAATATGATTAATCATAAAAGCAAAATTTTGCATGTATTCAACCCATTTAGCATATTTTTGGTTCAACTTCTCCTGTCGAGTCATGAATTGCAAAGCGTGATTATCACTGTACAAAACGAACTCCTTGGGAACCAAATAGTGTCTCCATTTCTTCAGTGCTTGTATGACTGCATAAAATTCTTTGTCATACGTGGAGTACTTGATCTTTTCTTCATTCAGTTTTTCACTGAAATACGCGATCGTCTTGTTTTGTTGTCTCAAGACTACTCCAATTGCAAATCCACTCATGTCACACCTGACCTGGAATGTCTTGCTAAAATATGGAAAGACAAGAATTGGTTGCTCAGTGATCTTCTTCTTCAACAGATTGAAGCTCTTCTCCACTTCCTTTATCCAATGAAAATATTTGTGTCTTTTCTTCACTGTATCCATCATCGGTGCGCTAATTCCACTAAATTTTCATATGGATTTCCTATAGAAGCTAGCCAAACCATGGAAGCCTCAAACTTCAAATACGTTTTTCGGTGATGGCCAATTCTTAATTGCATTTATCTTTTCCAGATCCATTTTCAATTCATTTGCAGAGATAACAAAACCCAAATAAATGAGTTATGTCCTCATAAATGATGATTTCTTCATATTGATCAACAATTTCTCTTGTTGTAACCTCCTCATCACTGCAGCTAAATGCTTTAAGTGTTATGCTTTTGTTTTGCTGAAAAATAATATATCATCAAGATATACAATGACGAATTTCCCAATGAAATCCTTCAGGAATTTGTTCATCAACCTCATGAAAGTACTGGGCGCATTTGTTAAGCCAAATGGAACGACAAGCCATTCATACAGTTTTTCATTTGTTTTGAATGTTGTCTTCCATTCATCACCTTCTCTCATTCTAATATGATGATATCCGCTTTTCAAATCAAGTTTTGAAAAAAACTTTGCTCCACTCAAGAAATCCATTAAGTCATCCATCCTTGCCAATGGGAACCTATACCTGATGGTAATTTTGTTGATTTCCCTTGAGTCTGTACACATTCTCCAGCCACTATCCTTTCTTGGGCTGAGCATTGTCGGAACAACGCATGGAATCAAGCTCTTCTTAATCAATCCTTTGTCCATTAAGTCCTAGACTTGTCTCCTAACTTCTTCATTTTCCTGTGGCGTCAACCTGTACGCTTCTTTTTTTGGAAAGCTGGCTCTAGGTATAAGATAGATATGATGGCTTATACTCCTTATAGGTGGAAATGAACAAGGTAGTTTGTCCACTACTATATCAGCAAATTCTTCCAGCAACTCCTGGATTTCTTCTGGTAAATCATCTATCCTAGTGTTGTTCAGAACAATTCTAGGTTTCCTAACCATAATGAATTGTGTGTCTTCCTTCTTCTTAACCTCATTAAGAATTTCCTTCCCACTCATGAGAAGTACAGTGTTTCTCATCTCTGTTTTCACCTATTGGTTCTTAATCGGCAGTAACATGTGCATCCTACCGTTTTTTTCCAGGGTGTACGTGTTCTTTCTCCCATCATGCACCACATTTCTGTCATATTTCCGTGGTCTACCTAGCAATAGATGACAAACATCCATGGAAATGACATCACATAGTATCTCATCTTTATATCCTCCTATTTTAAATTCAACTAAACATTGTTTAGTGACATTTACCTGATGTCCCTTTTGCAGCCATGAAACTTTGTATGTGATTGGATGTACAACAGTCTCCAGCTCCAGTTGTTCTACCATCTCTGTAGATACGAGATTATATGTGCTACCGCTGTCCACTATGACCTTGCATACCCTGTATTTGGTTTTGCAAGTAGTCTGAAATAGACTGTTTCTTTGGGCTGGGTTCTCTAGTTCCTTCTCCACTTTCAAGAGAACCTTCCTCATCATTAAGGATCTTCCACCCTCAGCGTCCTCTACCTCAACATTCTGTCCTTGAGCTTTGGCAATGTGAGTTTCACCACCATATTTCTTCCTATCTGGACACTCATAGGATTTATGTCTGATTTTTCCATAGACAAAACATTTCTCTTCACCTCCTTTGCCTCTTCCTCTTCCTCTGACTCGAGGAAAAATATTTTTATTAGCATACTGCCTTCCCTCTGAGCTTCCTCCTCTCTCAATTTGAGTTTGAGGTTTCTTCCCCTCTTCTTTAGGTCTCTAAATCCTGTCCTGGGCAACCGTCTTGCCTTTTCTTTAACTTTTGCCTCGGCCTCTTTGACCTTGCTTTCGACTCAGATTCTCTTTAGCTTTCAGATCCATCTGATAAGCATCTTCTATGGTTCGGATGATCACCATGCTCATCTCATCCTGAATTTCATACCATAGACCATTCATATACCTGACAACTTTCTCATCATCGCTTTCCCGATGAACTACTCTGATGTTTATCCTATAGAACTCTTCAGTGTACTCTTTCACTGACATCATCTTCTGTCTCAAATTTTGCATCCTCCGAAACAGATTTATTTGATAATCTTTGGGTATAAACTTGGTTTTCATTTTTGCAACCATTCTATCCCAGCTCTTGATTTTCTGTTTTCCTTTGCAGCGTCTGTCAGCCTGCAGTTCATCCCACCATAGTGTTGCATGCTCTTTAAGTCTAGTAATTACATGTTTGAATTTCTTATCTTCCTCGACATCCTCATAGTCGAAGTATTTGTCTATAGCTCTAATCCAGTCTAGAAGCTCTTCAACATCCAAGTTGCCTTTGTACATTGGAATGTCCATTTTTTCCCTAGCAACTATCCTAGCAACAACCCTGAATAGGCATTCTTCTGCAGCATCTTTGACTGCAACTTCTTCATTTTCAGCTTCATTTTCACTTTCATTTTCATTGATATCCCCAACATCAATTGTGCGCCTTTGTGTTGTCTCCATAGCATCAAGCCTGGCATGTAATTCATGTATTTCTCTTTCCACTGTTGGATCAGGCATTTCTCTTTCTCTTCTTCTCAGCGGCATGGCTGTAAAATCCCTCCTTCTCTCTCTCTGCTATAGAAAGCAAAGAATTTGTTTTGTTCTCTGATACCACAACTGGTGCAGACCTCCTACCCTCAGGCCGAGATCCATGCAGGATCTTCTCTAAACCTCAACAAGGGTTAATTAAACTTCTTGCCAAAGCTCACAAAGGATTTTGGGTCTCTCGAACTAGGGCACTTCGAATACTATGCCCAAACGCGAAATGCAAATGGGCTAAGGTGTAAGCCCTCTCTTCAATCCCTTTTCCTATGGGACCACAGCCAAGCCTTATGCAGGCACCTTTCACAATTCACGACTCTTTGCGAGTTGGAGTACCAACTTCTCATGCCCTTCCCTTGCGAATCCCTGAAACTCGTTCCCGTCAACGAAGGTTGACTCTACCCAAAGTGACAGGCGTGCGCCACCTGTCACTTCTGCCTTACTCTTCTTACGGGTTGAGTTCTTGCCACCTATCCACACAGATTTTTCAGCTTTCGTGACTCAAACGGGCAAACAACAGTCGTTCCTCTACCCCTATGGATCCCCGACTTTGAAATTGTACCTGTTGACCGCTCGTTTAGCACGGAGGTCAACTCATATATAATGAAGATTATCTATGTCGAAGACAGATGGTTCTACTGGGTGTTTTTTAAACACCAGCACTTAAATTTTTGTAAACAGGATGTCCGCACCCCTGCGAGGGTATATAATGTAATAAGTCTGCATGGATCATAGTTAGGTCAGGTACCTTGGATGGTGACATCAGGGGAGTTCCTTTCATCGAGGGTTTTTTAATCTCAGGGGGTTAATGTGGCCTAACTACTCAGGTTAATTTCCCGGAGTTTTTCCCTCCCAGACTGCCTCCAAAGTGGTGGAAGGCGCTCTGATGATCACATTCACTGAGTAACCTTGTAGGATTATTGTAAATGACCATGCTAGGCAGTGTCTGAAGTTTCGTGGAATTCCGTCGAGTCTAAGTTAGTTTTTTTTAATTAATTAAATTTTTAATTAATTTAATTAATTATTTATTTTTGAGCTTAATATTGTAAAAACTTCGTCTTTGGGAGAAAGATAGGGGTATTTGTGCTCAAAATGAATGGA
>ML777901.1:244309-258743 GCA_009831015.1 Picea engelmannii | reverse complement strand
AAAGGTCATAAAATCAAATTTTATCTATCATTTTATTGGCTGGAAATTTTCTGTGGTTACACAGAAGTTTTCCATCATTTTGTTGGGTGTTTTGCAGCATATATCAGCAAGGTTTTGCTTGCTGATATAACAGGGCAGCGTCAGATCTTGAGGGTTTTGGTTGCTCAAAACACCCGGGAGGCCTCCTAGCTCACCTTGCTAGAGCTTGGGTAACATCTCTCCCTTTCTCTCTCATTTCTCTATGATTTTCTGAAGTTTCTAACCAAGCTTAAGCTCCTGAAGCTAACCTAACCTAGATCTAGGCATTCTTTTGTAGATATAACGTTTTAATCTAGCTATTCGTTTGTACCTTTCTCTCATTCTTTGTTTATTCGATGTATCTTAGGTAGTTTCCCATTTGAAAGTTGTTTCATTCCTAGATCTCATATGCCCTTACCTTTAACTGTTTATGCTTAGATGGTCTCGTTGTTCTTTCATGCTCTAGATCTAACATCTTAGAGGCATATCTGATCTATCTTTTGGTGTATGATGATCTAATTTGTTTGCTAAGTGGTATAGCTATTAAATCCTTCATTCCTCATAGCTTAGCATAAGTTTTAAGTGGCTTTGCTTAGGGTTTTTATTTCTTTCCTTATCTAAAAACTAAGCACTGGTATTTTGAGGCCCTCTTGGAGATATCTCCTAGCCCACGGCCCAGCCTCTTAGGGTATACGGCCTAGTGCCTTCGGCACCCTCTTGCTCACGGTGGGGCTGGGTTATTTTGCCCACAGCCTTACCCTAACACACAGCCTTTGTGGCTGTTGCATGCTCACGGCCTGTGGGGCTGTCAAGAGCTCATAGCTCAGCACCTTGCTGCTCATATCACTGTCATCTTTTGTTGTTGTGGACAGCCTTTACTCATAGCCTTGAAGTTCTTTCCCTTTGCTGCACACATAAGCACAACACTTGGGTTAGTAGCTTGGTCATTCTTGTATGCTCATGGTTTAAGTAGTGTTTACACATTTTGGATACATACAAGATATTGTCATATTTTTTTGGTAGCTTAGTTCATGTGCTAGTAACTTAACTCATCTTAAAGTCCCCTAAGCTATAAACCTTTAATATTTCCATTTCACATAGACTTTGGTTGATGCTAAATAGTTTAATGTTGATGTCCTAAGTGTTGCGGATAGTATTGCTTCTAATGCTTTAACTGTTAAATTACCTTATTGCTGTTACAAAACACTCTATTTTCACGCACTTACACATTTGCATTCACACGTACCTATAGTCTGCTGTGAGGTCATTGGTTGTTTATGTTTTAAGCATATCTATATCTTGGTTTAAGGGTCTGTTGTTTACATCTTAAATTCTGAACTGTCTATAAGTTTTCTGCTATCCTAAACATAGTCACACACTCTTAAGCTGCTCTTAAATTGGTTCAATACTTGTGTCTTAGGTGCATGCAACACATGTTTTAAATGAACTGTGGTTTATCATCTTAAAGCTTTGACTGTCCATTTCATCATACTGTTATCATAAGACAGTCTTCACACTTAAACCTTTGCATTCATACATACAACTAATCTGCTGTTAAGTCCCTTTGACTGTTAGTGTTTAAATGCATACATTAAAGGTTTGAATGCTTTTGGTTTAAGTAGATATGATATGAGTTGTTGTTTACAATCTTAATAATCCAACTGCTCACACTATTTTAATGTCATAAACACAAATACAAACACTTACATATACACCTATAATCAATCTGTTGTTAAGCTCAATTACTTCTTATGTGTTAGGTGTGTCTAATCATAGGCTTAGCAAGCTGTTGTCTAAGATCTTAGTGCTTCAATTGTCTATTAACTTTATGCTGTCTTAGACACACTCACTAATACGCTTAAGCTGCTCTTGCATAGTTTAAATATTTAGACCTTAAGTGCCTATAATTTTGATTTGGTAATCTGATGTTTATGATTATAACGCTCAAATAAATCCATATTTTACACCTCTTTCACACACCTACTGCTTACATATTTACTTGGCTAAGTAACTCATTATACAAGGCAAATTTGTGATTGGAAAACTTATCTTGCTTATGACATATCTTTCACATGCTCACACACTATTGGATGATGTTCACGGCCCAGCTTGGCTAGGCTAACTGTTGTTCACTGATGGTCTCATTTATACATATATCTTTCATAATGATCATGGTATAATGTGCTACACACTTATGGTTTATTGTTAATGGTCTAATGCTTATGATCTTGTATTAACTTATCCATCTTATTGAAGCACACACTTGCATCATCCAATTCATATGGTTCATGGTTTAGACACTTAAGTGCTTTCAAGCTATATATTTTACTTTATCATTACGTGCTCTATGGTTTACGATTTCATGGTTATATCTTTTGAAGCTATCTCTCATGTGATGATGATCTAAGTGGTTTAAATTTTGCTATCATTTTGTCATATCTTGTATTTGCTCATGGTGGTGTAACTTTTCATTTACAAGCACTCGTTTTAGCATTGTTCACTCATTGCCTTACGCTAAAAAAGATAAAATCAATTGCTTAAAACTTATCTTAAAATGAACCCAACCAACCTAAAGATCCACCGAGGATCCTAAAAATACTTAGAAACATTCAGGAGTCTTTAAACAACTGTTTTTTCCATCTAAAACGGGCGAGAGGGCCAGTCTAGGGGGAAGTGGCGGGGGACCGTCCCGTGATTCCGTTGGGGGGATCCCTTCTCAGACTACTTCTAGCTGTGGTGAAGTGACGGGCTGACCTTGGAAGCTAGGCTGGAGGTAAAAGCCCAGTATCTTGAGCACCGGGCAGTCATTTGGCAGAATAAGGGAGTTGAGACGCAAACATAGTTAGGGGGTTGGGGATCTAAAATCTTTAAGAAGAACACTAGTTGCATAGATCACACTTGTACATGTTTGGGAATTAGATGTATTGATAGGCTACACATTGTGATCATCTAAATTGTTATATCTTTTGTTTTGCAACTATCTGTTTAATTTGTCATGGTGATGTGAAATTGGTTTATGCTTTACTGAATATCTTGTGGTCAATTATCATTGTTGTTGTGTGGATAGACAAGTGTTTGAGTATCCCACTTGGGGAAGCATCACTTGTTTCATCCTTAAGTGCTTGAGTGGGTAGATGCCAGTGAAGGCAGTCCAAGTGGAGTAAAAGCCACTTGGGGCATGCTTGGCCCTAGGGTGTGATTTGTATATCTTTTGTATATCTTGTATCCAGTGTATATCTCATTTATTGTAAACTTGTATAAGTTTGTAAGTAATTCTAATACTTTGGGGTTTGGGTAGTTTGTTCTGATTTAATTGTAAACCTGTTGGTAACGAACCTCCCTTGAACATAGTTGACCCCATTGCCCAAACTTAGGCACTAGTCTGTAGTTGTCTTAGGGAAAGGGCTGACTCTGCATATAGATTTAGACGTAGATTAAAACTTGCATTGCTGCTTGTCATATAGGCTAGTTTTCCCCCCTTAGCCTGTAAACAATTAAAACTAACTCCTAGAACTGTAATTAAAACCAACTTAGTAACTTAGGGACAACCCCCCTTGGCTTCCCTAGGAGTAAGCCTAGACGGAAGAAGCTCCTGTCAAGGTGACAGTGTGGGCAGGGGCTTAGACATTGTGTCTCCGAGGGCACACTAAGTGAGTCGGACTTAGCTCACGTCTGCAAGTGTGCATTAGGGAGACAACAGTACCTTTGGAGAGATCAACGATTGTGTGCCTCCCTTGATCCAATGGTCTAGATCTTTTCTAAGCTTATGGGCAATTGAAAAGGAACTCACCTTAACCTCCTCACTTCTTTGCAAGATCTGATAGCTCTCGGGTCTTTGACGCTTCTCCACAAAGTGTTCCCACTGTTCGATTCCACACTCAATAATCCCTTTCGTGATTCGGGAATAAGAGTGACCAAGGATTTTGGCCTGCACTCCAAACATGCGAATCCTGAATTCACGAAATGATCTAACAGCCCAAACTAACCACGATCAAAGGTCCACGTTGATTCTTGATATCAGGGTGGTGGGCTAGTCCAACTCCTAACCACCTTAAATCTCTTCTGGATCCTATGACCTTCGTGATTTTGTGAGTTCTCCACAGAGAATTATGACCACCCAATTCACTTCTCAATGAATTCTGCCCAAACAACTCGGTGTTCTCCTTCCTGAAATTGACTTCTATGAGATGATTTTCGACCTTCATCTCCCTTTGACCACTTCAAAGGTTAAATCCCTCCTGAGATTTCTCTCGTAAACGCAAACTTCCAAAAGGATCCCTGCACGCACTCCTTGCGGCATACTTTCAAATAACCTCTGGTTATTTGAGTCTTCGACCTTGTGCACTCTTTGCAACAGTAGTCTCTCAATCTTCCCTCTGGATTTGTAAAACCCAAGACTTCACCCAGCCGACGCACACCTTGCACGGCTCTTATGTCTGTAAAAACACAATATGAATCTCTTCTGAGAGTTATGAGATGAAACTCAGAGTCTGGTCGATGCACTCCTTGTAGACCCTCCACTGCACTCTTTGTAGGAGTTCTCATAAAGAGAAACAATTGAAATTCCTTCTTCCCTTACCGGAATTCAAACATTCAACATAGAGTTCCAGAACCTACAAACACACATAGCATTGAAATAAATGCATACAGAGAATACAAACAAGTCTGCAACATACCACTTAACAGATGGTTCCAACAACCATAACAAAAACATAGATTTGGAATCAAAGCCTTCTTCTATTAATTCCAGTGCTCATGTACATGGTAAATATCAACAGCTAAAAATGCATAAATTTCTCTGTTCTCCTCTCTTCTCTTTTGCAGCTCTACAACTTATCAATTTGAATGATAATAATGTTACAATGATATAAGGGTTGAGGGTGTCTATCATCCATTTTCCCTCCTACGCTTCTAAATTTTCTAATCTAACATTCATATCTACCTACTTGCATTCATTACGCGTAAATGCCTCTACATTCGACAGATGAGAGAAATGCTCAAGATCTGTTTACAATATCCAAAACACAAAAGTAAGTACACTTCCCTAGCTATTACATTAATGTCCATTCATTAATCTTCAAAACACTTCAAAATGTGTGCTAGTGCTTTTCCGGTTGTCTCTTTTGGTTAGGCGCATGTCTTTCGCTTTATACGATGCTCATGCATCATAAACTCTTTTCACAATCCAATGTCCATTGAAAATTCACACCCTTTTTTTGCAAGGAAGTGATTGGGTGTGCAATATTTGAGAATCCTTCAATAAATATCCTATAGTAGCCTACAAGGCCCATGAATGATCTGACCTATGTCAAATTCTTTGGATCTGACCATCCTCTAATGGTTTCTATCTTCTCAGGATCCACTATTATCCCATCCTATGAAATGGTATGTCTGAAGTAATGAATTTGCTTCTCATAAAATGATCACTTGCTCAATTTGGCATACAACCGATGCTCCCTTAATACTTGTAATACCATCCTCAAGTGTTGATCATGCTCTTCCTCTGACTTAGAATATATAATAATGTCATCTAAAAATACAATGACAAACTTATCTAAGTACTGTTTGAAAATACCATTCATTAAACACATGAAGATAGTTGGTGCATTTGATAACCCAAATGGCACCACTATGAACTCATAATAACCATACCTTGTTCTGAAAGAAGTCTTGTTGATGTCTTCTTATTTAATTCTTACTTGATGATAATTGTGTTATCACCCTAACAATTTTTATCGGGATCTAAAAACTTTTGAAGTTTAGCGAGACGTTATACCATAGTAGAGGCGTGATTGTTCAGGGCGCTCGGCTATATTCCATGGCGTATGAATGAATGTAGCAGAAGTGGGAAGGGAGTATATCGGTGTGCCATCGACCTTGAATAATCTCATATCTACGGTCGAAGCCTACATCAGACAAACAAATAGCACGAAACTTAACATCGCAAAGGCAGACCGGGGAAAACTACTCTGGTTTCGATGGGGAATGCGTGGTGCTCTTACACACGCATCGGGGGAGATAGTGGATTGCCTGAAACCACTTTTCCTATGGACCCAATGTCATTTGGTTCAAAACGTCATGTCGATAGCTCGCGGGGAGGATGGTGGTTGGTCAAATCACCTCACATCACCGGTCCAGGTACTTTCCTGGATGCTGTACTAAAAGGACGCCACCACATAACTAAGTCGAGGATCATCATTCAAAGTGGATTGATGAAGTGTTGCACACCAAGGTACTGTGAATTCATGAAAAAAGTACACAAACCATCAAATCTCATATATGAATCATGTTATCCTATTCTGGGAAATTGCCATCTTATGCGTAAGAAAAACAAGCTTGGTCTGTGCTCCTAAAGTCACTTCCTCATTTAGCCTTTTCCTCTTGATTGTTTTCACAATTTGGAAATGCATCCTACATTCTTGACCCCATAGCCCAAATTTCATCTTCATCTCTTCAACAACTTTATTAAAACCCCAAAACAAACCAATTCTAGCCACCGATTTCCATAGATGTATCAAGTGACACGAGAGAGACCTCTCTGAGTTGAGCATGCTAGTGCCTCAGCTCTAAAGCTAGTTGAAACAGTTACCTCTGTTATCTCTCTATTCAGTCGGATAGAATTTATAGAGTGCTAACATTCTAGCATCGTTGCTAGGGAAGAAATTTAAAAATTTTCTCTGGGAAGAATGACATGGTTGAGTTCTAGGGTCCGAGAGCGGTAGACACTTAGGCACACATTGGTTGTAATCCTTCTCTGGCGAATCCACTGATAAAAGAGTCATGAATTTCCACGAGGCGACCCTACTCTCAATACTTCAAGCGCGAGACAAAAACTTCACTGAAATATGAAACCCCTTGACAGGGGCAAGGAAGGGCATCATGAGGGAAAATAGGTACTCAAAATTGGACCTCTTACAAAGCATTTTACTTTTCATTTTAAGTTGCCTCTGCTCCTTCCTTGAAAATTCCAAACAAACTTTCTTTTACCTATTGTATATTAATAATGATCATGAAATACTTAAAATTATATTTCCTCCTCTATACGTTGCACATACATACCCTCACCTTGTCGTTAGTTCTGATAAAAAGGTTTCACCTAGGCCACAAAATGGCAATGACCAAGTTGATGAATCCTGTGAGATTTAGACCAATCTCTCTCCCACTGTTCTTGTCCCAACACCCCCTAAGGCACGACATAGATATATACTCTTAAAGCTACCCCAAACCCTTCATGATTTCCCTCCAAATTACTATGAGTTCCTACCTGTGTTCGACGGAGAATCGGGTATCATATCTACTGAAAAGCACATTCAAGGGTTTGGGTATTTTATAGATTTATTTGAAATTGACCACGATGATGTGTGTATGAGATTTTTCTCTCAATCCTTGAAAGGAGACACCAAACACTAGTTCAAACACTTAAACCCAGAAACCATCAACTCATGGGTGGAATTGAAGAAGGTTTTTTTTTTTAATTTTGGGGCAAGGATAAATCCTTAGAGATGCAACTCACTGAGTTTTACACCTTGAAAAGATGTAGCAATGAATCTATTTATGTATTCAGTAGAAAGTTCTCTAGCATCTACTATAATTTGTCTAAACAAATTCAACCCTCTGAAGCTATTGTCATGATCCATTATGCAACTGCTCTTCATCCAGATTTTTCTTTCCTTCTGATGGAAAGAAGACCTGGGTCCTTACAACAAATGTTTAGTGATGCTTAGGTCATTCAACACAACATCCAAGCATGTAAACAAACCCAAAATGAGGGGTTGGATGTTCAAGGACATGAAAGTGAATATGAACAAAAAATAGTTGATTGGAATCTTGAGCATAGAATTGACAATATCATAGGTTCTCTTGAAGTTTCCAATGCTAATGATTTTTCAAAAAATTAAATCCCACTTGTTGAAAGAGGAGGTGTTGATCCATCCCATGATGAGCAGAGGGCTGATCATTTTATGTATTCATTTGTAGATAGTCAAGAATATGAGTGTGAAAAGCATCTTGTTGAAGAACAGGTTGATGTTCTAAGTTTGTTCTTGTTAGATGACATAGCATATGTTAATGATTTGCCTATATATGATGAATATGATGATTACGATGTTGACCCCTTGGAACAATCAACCACATGTTCTCTATCAGAAAATGTTCCTTTTTAGCAGTATAAGGATGAATTTGCTTCTTGAGAAAAATGTGAACAAAGGAAAATCAGGAAGCCAATTGCTTGATTGGCTGCATTGGCACTTTAGCATCACTTGAGTGAGTGGTCAGCCCAGCAGTTTTAGGGTAGGTAGGGATGTGAAAATAAGCTTGTCGGTCAAGTATTTTCCAGTTTGAGTTTTCTAGCACTAGATACAGTCAGTTTTCAATAATGCACTCGGACGTCTCCATGCAGTTGGAAGCAATTCACAGAGCTTGGTAGGAGAAAGACACACACATGTTTTGGGGAAAAGCCCCATGGATCATGCATCGGGTCTACAAGGTCTTTGCTACCTTACTGGAAGGATAGCATCCCCAGTTGGATCCAATGTTATCACCCTAACAATTTTTATCGGGATCTAAAAACTTCTAGAGTTTAGTGAGACGCTATACCATAGTAGAGGTGCGATAGTTCAGGGCGCTCGGCTATATTCTGTGGCGTATGAACGAATGTAGTAGAAGTGGGAAGGGAGTATCTTGGTGGGCCATCGATCTTGAAAAATCTTAGATCTACAGTTGAATACTACATCGGACAAACAAAGAGCATGGAACTTAACATCACGAAGGCAGACTAGGGAAAACTACTTTGGTTTCGATGGGGTACATGTGGTGCTCTTACATACACATCGGGGGAGAAAGAGGATTGCCCAAAACCACTTTTCCTATGGCCCGGATGTCACGTGGTTCAAAACATCATGTCGATAGCTCGTGGGGAGGATGGCGGTTGGTCAGATTACCTCACATCACCGGTTCAGGTACTTTCCTGGATGACGTACAAAAAGTACGTCACTATATAACTAACTCGAGGATCATCATTAGAAGTGGATTGATGAAGAGTGGCACACTAAGGTACTGTGATAGTAATTCATGAGCAAAGTACACAAACCATCAAATCTCAGATATGAAATCATTTTATCCTGTTCTGGGAAATTGTCATCTTATGCATAAGAAAAACAAGCTCTACCTGTGCTACCGAATTCTGTAAACTCAAACAGTGGCAAAATCAAGGTCTCTGTGAAGTCCGGAAGGCATGGATAATACCTGTCAAACGGTGTCTAGCGCGACTGGGTTCTCAGCTAAGGTACCAGGCAGGTCAATAAGTAAGAATGAAAGATGGTTCTTGCAGATGTTGGCGACTAAATTTCATACCGAACCTGAAACTGAGACAGAGTCAGGAGTAAAATTAAACCCCATTATGAGGGATCTTTTCATAAATGAACACATAGACAATACCTACCACCCAGCTACAAATAAGAAGAGGAGAAAAAGGAGGAAATCAAAGGCCAAAACCGAGATGATAGAGAGCGTCGGGGAAAATTTCGATTGGTGGACTACCCTTGAGGAGGAAATCGCCAAGCTAAGGTGAATCCTCAGGTAAAATTTTCATTTATTTCAAGGAGTTTTGGATAGATGTCGACTTAAGAGAAGGGAGTCCTGATATGACAGACCGATTACTAACGGTCCCTTTAAATAATACAATTGTTCTTCCTTTTTGTAACTTGTATCTGTTTTTAGAATTATGAGGAAGTCAAAACATTTTAAATTCCATATTAAATTCCTCTATATATGCTTGGCCTCACGAGTATAGAAGCATGGAGAAAAGAGGAGCCTGCCCTCTATGCAGGAAAAATTTATAAATATCTAGGGCTGGAATGAATACATGGGTGTAGAGGCAGATTTTGGGACTTTTTATGAAAAGATTCTAATTGGTGGTGTTATGAATCTTGTTTTCTCTCATAGTGTGTGATTCATGTTATTCTGTATTTTCATTTTTCTTTCTTTTGTCTAAATTGAGAAACTAAAAGTCCATAATTCATTATTCAATTCTCTCGGCTTGGTGATTTAGAATATGTTCATCTCTTCTAAACAATTTCATAATTCATTACTATAATGCTCTGATAATAGTTGTGTGTTTCTTTTCTTCTGATACCATCTAAAATTTTCAACCATAAACTCAAAAGTCACTTTCTCATTTAGCCTTTTCCTCTTGATTATTTTCATGATTTGGAAATGCATCCTACATTCTTGACCCCATAGCCCAAAGGTCATCTTAATCTCTTCAAAAAATTTATTAAAACCCCAAAACAAACCAATTCTAGCCACCGATTTCCATAGATGTATCAAGTGACACAAGAGAGCCCTCTCTGAGTTGAGTAGGCTAGTGCCTCAGCTCTAAAGTTGGTTGAAATAGTTACCTCTGTCATCTGTCTATTCAGCCAGACTGAATTTACAGAGTGCTAACATTCTTGTGTCGTTGTTGGGGACAAAATTTAAAAATTTTCCCTGGGAAGAACAACATGGTTGAGTTCTAGGGCCTGAGAGCGACAGACACTTAGGCACACATTGGTTGTATTCCTGCTCTGGCGACTCCACTTCGGTTCGAAGGTGACTTCACTAATAAAATAATCCTACATTTCCAAGAGGTGACCTTACTCTCAATACTTCAAGTGTGAGACAAAAACTTCACTAAAATATGAAACCCCTTGACAGGGGCAAGGAAGGGCATCATGAGGGAAAACAGGTACTCAAAATGGGACCTCTTACAAAGAATTTTACTTTTCATTTTAAGTTGCCTCTACTCCTTCCTTGAAAATTCCAAATGAACTTTATTTTACCTATTGTATCTTAATAATTATCATGAAATACTTAAAATTATATTTCCTCCTCTATACGTTGCACATGCATACCCTCGCCTTGTCATTGGTTCTAATAAAAAGGTTTCACCTAGGCCACACAATGATAATGACCAAGTTGATGAATCCCATGAGACTCAGACCATTGTCTCTCCCACTTTTCTTGGCCCAACACCCCCTAAGACTTGATATAGATATATATCCTTATAGCTACCCCAAACCCTTCATGATTTCCCTCCAAATTACTATGAGTTCCTACCTCTGTTCGACAAAGAATCGGGTATCATATCTATTGAAAAGCACATTCAAGGGTTTGAACATTTTATATATTTATTCGAGATTGACCACGATGATGTGTGTATGAGAGTTTTCTCTCAATCCTTGAAAGGAGACACCAAACATTGGTTCAAACACTTACACCCAGAAACCATCAGCTCATGGGTGGAGTTGAAGAAGGTTTTTTTTTAATTTTGGGGCAAGGATAAATCCTTAGAGCTGCAACTCACTGAGTTTTACACCTTGAAAAGATGCAGCAATGAATCTATTTCTATATTCAGTATAAATTTCTCTATCGTCTATTATAATTTGTCCAAAGAAATTCAACCCTTTGAAGCTACTGCCATGCTCCATTATGCAACTGCTCTTCATCCAGATTTTTCTTTCCTCCTGATGGAAACAAGACTTGGGTCCTTACAAAAAATGTTTAGTGATGCTTAGGACATTCAGCACAACATCCAATAATGTAAACAAACCCAAAATGAGGGGTTGAGTGTTCAAGGACATGAAAGTGAATATGAACAGAAAATAGTTTATTAGAATCTTGAGCATAGAATTGACAATATCATAGGTCCTCTTGAAGTTTCCAATGCTAATGATTTTGCAAAAAATTACATCCCACTTTTTGAAAGAGGAGGTGTTGATCCATCCCATCATGATCAGAGGGCTGATCATTTTATGTATTCATTTGTAGATAATCAAGAATATGAGTGTGAAAAGCAGCTTGTTGAAGAATAGGTTGATGTTCTGGGTTTGTTCTTGTTAGATGACCTGGCATATGTTAATGATTTTCCTATATATGATGAATATGATGATTATGATGTTGACACCCTGGAACAATCAACCACATGTTCTCTATCAGAAAATGTTCCTTTTCAGCAGTATAATGAAAGCAATCGGGTTGCATATCACAATTACAAAGAAGAAAGTATTGAATCAACTAAAGGGAATTCCTTACCTCTATGATTTTCTTCTTTCAAATAGCTAAAAGAAAATCCTAAAATCATCATCAAAGAAAAATAATTTGTGCTTATGAAAAGCCATGCTAGATCAATGGAGCAGAATGACAAGATGTCACAACATTCTTTTCATGCACTTGAAGACCCTATTGCTTGCATTGAAATACAACCATATGTTAGCAATGAAATTGAAGACGGTTTCAAATTAGGTAGGTCAACCCTACCATTATGTTTTTCTTCTTTCGAATTATTGAAGAAAAATATTTGTAGTATCTCATAATAGGGATCCTCCAAGCATGAACGGAGTGGTGATGATAATTCTATGGACAATCACATAAAGGGTCATGTCATCTCAGATTTGCAGTCTATGTTCAGCTATCATCCTAAAAAGGAAGAAGAAGTTGCTCCAGAAAGTATTGTTCAAGGTCATTTTCTCCATCCCAAAATCAGTATGGATTCTCAACGTGAAAAGGTGTTTCAGAGTATTTTATCTTCCCTTGAGAATGACATCATGGTTAAATTTTTAAGCAACATAGACATGGATGAAGATTCTGAAATTGCATCTATAGAAGTTTCCAGCAATAAAGAAACAAATGACATAGACGAAGCAATGTATTCCATTTGTCCATCAGAAATACAGAAAGATAATGAAGAGGAAGTGGTTTTATTCAAGTCATTTGAAAATCAGGGTTTTGAAAATCTATCTATGGGAACTCTAGACTATGAAGTAGTGCATGAGCAGGAACTTATTTCTATTTATTCACTAGAAAGTCAAAGTGGTTGTCCTCAAAACAATTTCCAGAAATTTAATGAACCACATTAGATTTGTTTGATGAACAAGAGGATAGCCTTGGTGCATATTATATGGCTGTCATATTTGAAGATGTTCAAGAATATATGAATATTTTTGTTGATATGCATGGCTAAGAAGACAAACCTATCATTTCCATTTCATTTGAAGATGTTCTCAGAACAGAAGAAATAGAGAAAAAACAACTAACACTGATGAAAGATACTTGCCTTTCGGTTTTTGCTCATTAGGGAGAAATGATTTTTCATGATTTTCAAGATCCGATGGACATCCTATTATAGTCTTCAGCGAAGGATGAATTTGCTTCATTCATAAGCTCATATTTTGGATTCAATTTGTTTTTTCAGCCGCCATCCTTTACGTTTTTCTACTAGCTTGAGAAAAATGTGAACAAAGGAAAATCAGGAAGCCAATTGCTTGATTGGCTACATTGGAACTTTAGCATCACTTGAGCGAGTGGTCATCCCATCAGTTTTAGGGTAGGTAGGGATGTGAAAATAAGCTTATCGGTCAAGCATTTTCCAGTTTGAGTTTTCTAGCACTAGATACAGTCATTTTTCAATAATGCACTCGGACGTCCCCCATGCAGTTGGAAGTAGTGCACAGAGCTTGGTAGGAGCAGGACACACACATGTTTTGGGGAACAACCCCATGGATCAGGCACCGGGTCTACAAGTTCTTTTCTACCTCACTAGGAGGATAGCATCCCTAGTTGGAGCCAATGTTATCACCCTAACAATTTTTATTGGGATCTAAAAACTTGTGAAGTTTAGCGAGGCGCTATACCATAGTAGAGGCACGATATTTTAGGGTGCTCGGCTATATTCTGCGGCATATGAACAAATGTAGCGGAAGTGGGAAGGGAGTAGCTCGGTGGGCCGTCGATCTTGAAGAATCTCAAATCTACGATGGAAGCCTACATAGGACAAACAAATAGCATGGAACTTAACATCTCAAAGGCATATTGGGGAAAACTACTCTGGTTTCGATGGGGAATGTGTGGTGATCCTACACACGCATCGGGGGAGATGGAGGATTTCCCAAAACCCCTTTTCCTATGGCCCCGATGTCACGTGGTTCAAAATTTCATGTCGATAACTCACGAGGAGGCTGGCGGTTGGTCAGATCACCTCACATCACCGATCCAAGTACTTTCCCAGATTGACGTACCAAAAGGATGCCACCACATAACTAACTTGAGGCTCGTCATTCAAAGTGGATTGATGAAGCGTGGCACACCAAGGTACTGTGATAGTAATTCATGAGTAAAGTACACAAACCATCAAATCTCAGATATGAAATCGTTTTATCCTATTCTGGGAAATTGTCATCTTATGCATAAGAAAAAAAAGCTCGGCCTGTGCTCCTGAATTCTGTAAACTCAAAGGGTGGCCTGTAATGATCCCAAGCCAAATTCTTTCTTGGAATCACTAACTACTACTAATTTATTGAGTTATTAAGTGCATACAAGATTCATCAACACATGGAGATCACAATATATTCAAGATGTAGAAGCACAAGAAAAGATCTGACCT
>ML777901.1:177871-195649 GCA_009831015.1 Picea engelmannii | reverse complement strand
TACAGGGATATGTTGATTCAGATATGGCAGGTGATAAAGAAAGCAGGAGGAGCACCACAGGGTATGTTTTTACTATAGGTGGAACAGCAGTAAGTTGGATTTCGAAACTGCAAAAGGTTGTTGCACTTTCAACAACAGAGGCATAGTATGTTGTTGCTACAAAGGCTAGTAAAGAGATGATTTGGTTACAAAGGTTTATGGTGGAATTGGGAAAGAAGCAGGAGAACAGCCGGTTGTACTATGACAGTCAGAGTGCCATTCACCTTGCAAATAACTCATCCTTCCATTCGAATACTAAGCATATACAGTTGAGGTACCACTTCATACGATCCGCCTTAGAAGATGGAAAATTGAAGCTGGAAAAGATACACACTAGCCAGAATTCTACAGACATGTTAACAAAGGGAGTAACCAGGGAGAAACTGAGTTCTTGCTCAATTTCAGTTGGTCTTCAAGAATGAAGATGAAGATGAGAAATTTTCCAGGTCCAAGAAAGTTCAGAGTCCATCATATACAACAGCGGTGGAGTTGTTGAGATCAGTCTCCAAGTGGGAGATTGTTGGTTGTGGAGCCTGGTTATCTTCTTGATTTAGAGGTCTTTTTCTTTTAGCTGTGTTTATACCCCATGAAGTATATACACCCCATAAGTATGTACACTCTTCCACGTGGGGGACTGCAAAGGGGGGGTTCGGGGGCGAAGCCCCCGAAGCAAAAATTGCCTTGTAAAAGTATATTGTAATTTCATTGTAAATCTAGACCGTTCATTATAAGGTCGTAGATCTAATGGTAGAGATTATGTTAGGGTTTTTTTCCCTAGAAGGCAACCCTCTTTTATGAGGGAAATGTATTGCAGCTATGGTTGATGGTGAATATTGTATTCTAAGAGAGGATATTGTGAGAGAAAGAAGAGGAAGTTACAACGGGTTTTTTTGTAGGTTGTATCCCTTCATTTGCTGGATAATAATAAAGGAAGGACCTGGCAATTTCTCTGGTGGACATAGCCCACACTGGGTGAACCCCGTAAATCTATGTCTCTCTTGTATTGTGTGTCTTCTGTGTTTTGTTTCTGCATTTGTTTTATTTTATTGCTCCACGGTCCTGTTTTTCTAACATCTTTGAGCTAAGCAAAGTGAGTAGTTTCTTCTTTGGTCCAAATCAATGTAGAAGAAGTATTTGAGAGATGATGCAAAGGTCAAGCAAGATTTGAAAAAGAGGGAATGAACTTACGATAGAAATTGATGCCACCCAAAAATATTTTCAAATCTTTAGCCGAAGAAGGTAGAGTCCATTGTTTCAATGCTTGGATGCGAGCTAGATCTAGTTGAATACCCTCTAAGCTAACCACAAAGTCGAGATAGGGGACTGAAGTCTAACCAAAATATGATTTCTTCTCTTTGACTTGCAACTTGTGTTCTTGGAGAATTTGGAGAACTTGTCGGACATGTTGCATGTGAGTGTCCCATGTCCAACTGAAGATGAGAATGTCATCTAAGCAGATGACCACAAATCGACCCAAATGTGCTCTGAATATGTCATTAATGAGCCTCATGAAAGTGGTTAGGGAATTGGTGAGACCGAAAGGCATGACTTTCCACTCAAAAAGACCAAATTTGGTCTTGAACGTTGTTTTCCAAACATCATCTGGGTTCATTCGAACTTGATGGTAGCCGACTGTCAAATCCAATTTAGTAAACCACTTAGCTCCTTGGAGGGTGTCGGGTAGTTCCTCAATCCGGGGAAGGGGGTAATGGTTTTTTATTGTGGCTTTGTTCAAGGCTCGGTAATCAGTGACAAGGTGCATTTCTAAGGGGCATTACTATTGTTAAAGTAACTAATTTACATTTGATTTTTACGAGTTTAGATTAAAACTCGTGTTTTGCACAGATTGTATATAAAGTTATTGATCATATTTCAGTTAAATAAATTGTACATATATATATTTAAATGTACTTATAGATTTTAGTAATTGTTATTTATTAGGTTATTGTTTTTCCTTTAGTTATTTTTTCTTTCTTTAGGACTTAGATCGGCCAACAGAGACGCAAAACCCGTCGGAGTGAATTAATCCAAACAGCTTGGGTTAATTAGACAACCTCGGACCAGATTTACTCCTCTAGTTGACGAGCGGTCAATTTCGCCCGTCAACAAATGGCGCTAGAAGGAGGGCCTGCAAACTATTAATGGCACGAGGAGGTCACAAGACTCCTCCAACACCTACCCACTCACCTATAGTAACTAGAAGTCATTTAGACGACAACATTTTCCCTCAAATAGCAACCACATCAAATGATGATCCACAGATCACAGTTGAACCAGTAACTCCAAATCCCTCAGGTGGCGACATACAAGAGATTGTTCGTCTATACCTCATAAGAATGCATAGTGCCTTGGCCCATATCAGACAACCAGGTCGACCTTTGAACCAACCATTAGACTTCTTTGATATCAGGGAACAACTTGGAGGTACTGATCTTACTTTAAATCCTATGGATCCAGATCATATTCTCACTCCTGCAGGAGGATCTGGTATTCCACCATCACCACCCCATTCATCTCCTTCTTCTTCTAGAGAAGAATCCTCAGATGAAGGCAGTTCCTCATCTCAACCTTCGACACCACCCACACCTATGGCCAATCCGAACAATCCCACCAGACCCTGTCTCAACCAAGATGTAATGGCCATACCTGGGCCCCAACATCCTTTACCTAAACACCGGAAGAAATGGCTCCCTAAATTTGACCGAGACTCCAAGCAGATCATTGAAGATCACATCAAAAAGTTTATGCTAGCCATTAGGCTCCATAGTGTTGAGCACGAAGACGTAGTATGCAGATTGTTTCCCTACACCTTTGAAGGAAATGCCCCTACCTAGTACTTTGCCCAACAGCCCCACACCATCGTGTCATGGGATAAATTCGAGTCTTATTTCCTTGAGAAGTTCGGAGACAACAAGTCTCCTGAAGTTCTAGTCATGGAGCTTTCTAGTTTAAAAATGAACCCCAAAGAAAAGATAAAAGACTTTAATCAAAGGTTCCTAACACTAAAGAACTGAATCCCCACGGATTCGATGCCTGCCGAAAATCTTATTGTCGCATACTAAACAAAAGCCTTACATCAAAACATATCCATTTGGGTAAAGAGGTCTAAGAAAGCCACATTGTTAGAAGCCTTTGAAGAGGCAAGTCAAATCAAGAAATATATTCTCAGCTTAAAAGACAATACCGGTAATGAGATAGAGACTAGTTCATTCTCCAAGAAGAAAATCAAAATCCTTCCTAGACCTCCCCAAAACAAAGCTCAACCAGAGAGTTCGGATCTAGAAAACTTACAGAAAGTCATTCAGAAGTTATCCAATCAAGTTATAGATTTGAAAAGGTCGGTTGAAGAAGCTTCTTCGAGCAAAGGGCCTTACAAACCCCCTTTTAGGAAGACCATTCCCACAAACCGACCTAACTCAAATTTTGAAGGCCTAAATCTAGAAAGCTTACAATTTGCTATTCAAACGATCCTAGAAGCACATGATAACTTGATTCCTTCCGAGATTCCTAGAGAAGTAGCTGAACAAGAGACAGTAGAAGAAGATGAATCCTCTCCAAACAATTTTGGACATTTTTCGGATAGTATTTTTCCAGCTAATTTCGAAACAGTACATCCTTACAATAGCAGGAGCAAGACAACAAACAAGCCTTCTTCTGAAATTGCAACTACTGTGCCTCCAAAACAGTCTAAATCAATTGAGACTAAACAGAATTTAGCAAACCCAAGTTTAGATTATGATTTGATTGAGGATCTAAAGAAACTTAGGGCTAACATTTCTGTTTACGAATTATTAAAATTCCCTTTTCTTTTGCAAAAGATGTTGCAGAATATTGCGGAAAACAGCAAAAACAACAATCCGAACAGCAACAAAGGTGTTGAAAACAGCCCCAAAATTCCTTAGAATGCCTCCGCCAAAACGACATCCGAACCTCATGACAAAAGAGACCTTCCTGTAAATAGTGTAACAAATGTAGATAAACTACTTTCAGGGGCTGCAATTAAAAAACAACAAACTTCTACTGTTAATACTCGCAGAAATGTCCCTCCATTTTTGTTGACTTTTGAAATTTTCAATAGCAATGTACATAACTGTATGGTAGATTCAGGTGCATCATCTAACGTAATGTGGATGTCAAAAAATTAATGCCGAAGTTCAACCGTCCAGCTTGAAAATTATTCAGCTTGACAGAACTAGTGTTAAAGTGATAAGCGAATTAAAAAATGTGCTTATTAGATTATCATCTAATCCTAAAGTCCATCAAGTAACTGATATCATTGTTGTATATATCCCAGAAGTATATGGTTTGTTTTTAAGTAGAGATTGGTCAAAACAATTACATGGCTATTTTGCAACGGATTGGTCTCACTTGTGGCTGCCCGAGAATGGAAAGCCTAACAAAATCAAGGTAAATCATGAACATTATATTAAGTTCACGGTAACTGATTTAAATGATCCCAGTGAACCATTCACTGCTTCTACCAATTCACCTCAAATACAGGGGATGGACACTTTTTTCAGCAATTTCATGGCCGAAAATTCTACCATCACTGACCCAGAACAACAATCTGAAATTATGACATGCACATAGTCAACAACCTCCTCTCGGTGGTCACATGCACCTGACGAAAATAAAATATGGTCTCTTTACTTCGATGGGTCAAAATCTAAGGAAGGAGATGGTGCAGGGTGCGTGCTCATCGATCCAGCAGGTAACAAGACTTTGATTGCTTGCCAGTTAGAATTTGAATGTACAAACAACATGGCCGAATATGAGGCACTCTTGCAAGGTCTCAGAAAAGAACTAGATTTGAACATTCAAAATTTGACTATCTTTGGTGATTTAGAAATTGTGGTTAGACAAGTAAAAAATTCTATGCACTGTTTATCTCCGCATCTTAAAAGCTATCAGACTGAGGTATGGAATTTGATGAACAAGTTTTATGCTTTTAACATAAATTCTATTCCTATATTAAATAATTTTGAGGTCGATTTGTTAGCTAACATCGCCTCGAAACTTTTTCCTACAGAAGGCCTATCTCTGAATGCATTTTCTGTCGAACTGTTGTTCAGACCATCCATCCCGGACAACATCACGAATTGGAGAGTGTTCGATGACGATCAACAGATCATAATTTTTCTGCATATGGAAGAAACTTTCCAGGGCGCAGTGATTAACGAAGGTACCCATGACGAAAATCTTCGCAACTTTACCGTAATACCAGATCTGACATCCCCGGAATCTGCATCAGACATGGTAAACTCTATCCCGAAATCTGTGGTTAGGTTAGAAAAATTCTATGATCTTCACGATAAGTTCAGAAAATCAGTGAATTGTAAAACAAATAGTTCCTCCTTGACACATGAAAAAGTAAATTTGGGAACTAAAGACAACCCACTGTGCATCAATTTGGGGTTGGGGTGTTTTGAGCAAGAAAATGTAGCATTTATTAATTTGTTTAAGGAATTCAAAGATGTTTTTGCCTGGACATATGACGACCTAAAAACCTTTGATCCTAACATCATACAACACATTATTCCCATGAAACCCCAGACCCAACCTTTTCAACAAAAGTTAAAGAAGATGCACCCAAAACTCGAACCAACAGTCAAGAAGGAATTAAACAAACTCCTAAATGCTAAAATAATCTTCCCAGTAAGGCACACACAATGGGTCTCTAATCTTGTCCCTGTCAGAAAGAAGAGTGGTGAAATCTGACTATGTGTCGATTTCCAAAATCTTAACCGAGCGTCTGATAAAGACAAT
The DNA here is from genome assembly GCA_009831015.1 of Picea engelmannii. Lineage (NCBI taxonomy): Eukaryota > Viridiplantae > Streptophyta > Pinopsida > Pinales > Pinaceae > Picea > Picea engelmannii. Next base: position 189,844 of record ML777901.1, on the reverse strand, counting down.
TACCCTGTCCCTCCCATGGAGCAGATCCTTCAACAAGTATCTGGCTGTAAAATATTATCCTTGTTGGATGGTTTTTCAGGGTATAACCAAGTCCTTATGTCTCCCCCAGACCATCTCAAAACTACTTTCCATACCCCATGGGGCACCTACGCTTATAGAAAGATGCCCTTTGGGCTCATAAACGCCAGTGCCACTTTTCAGAGAGTGATGGATATCGCTTTCCGCGGCTTAATCAATCAATCTGTAGTTGCTTACCTAGATGACGTCACTGTCTTCTCAAAAAATAAAGGAGATCATCTAGCTCATTTAAGATCTGTTCTACAGCGATGTCGTAAGTATGACATCTCTTTAAATCCTAAAAAATCTATCTTCACAGTAGAACAAGGTAAGCTCCTTGGATTCATTGTATCAAATGAAGGGATGATTATCGACCCTGAAAGGACCCAAGTCATTTCAAAACTCCCCCCTCCCTCATCAAAAAAGTCCATGCAATCTTTCTTAGGACAGATAAACTTTGTTAGGAGATTCGTCCCCAACTTTTTAGAAATGGTAAGACCATTACAAAACTTAATAAAAAAGGATGTACAGTACCATTGGGGACCTTTAGAAAGTCAGGCTTTTGATTCAATAAAAAAGTCCATAATAGACGCTCCTTCTCTAATGAGCCCTGATTTTTCACAAGACATCACCCTTTACACATTTTCCTCTGACCGATCTTACGCTGCTGTCCTAACTCAAAAGAACGCTAAAAATAACGAAGTCTCAATTGCCTTTATGATCTCATCCTTCAAGGGAGCTGAACTTAATTATCAAGTAGTAGATCAACAAGCTTATGCTATTTTTAAAGCAATAAAACACTTTCAATCCTATCTGTTGAAATCTAGAATGGAAATCATTGTCCCTTACCCGGCTGTCAGAAATTTGTTAGTACAGAAAGAACTAGTCGAAAAAAGGGCAAACTAGGTCACATCCTTACAAAAATATGACATAGAAATCACCCCAGCACAAATTGTTAGAGGCTAAGGTTTATGCAAGTTGGTCGTCGATTCAGCTGTAGGAAAGCAAAATGAAACTGATATGTCAAATCCAGATCAGCACCATCAAAATCAAATCTGTTGTGCACAAAACCTTGTTAGTTCCTGGTACGACGACATCAAATTTTTTCTTATACACGGGTCAGCTCCCCGTCACCTTGATCCCCAAAAAAGGAGAGCACTAAGATTAAAATATGCTTCTTTTCAGCTGATTAATGGTATTTTGTTTTGCCAAAATTTTGATGGAATACTTATGTGTTGTCTTGAAAAAGATGAAGCAGAAAAAGTCTTATTGGAGTTACATGCAGGGGAAGTTGGTGGGCATTTCGGTGGAGACACCACTGCCCACAAAGTATTAAGAGTAGGTTATTACTGGCCTACCCTTTTCAAAGATGCTCATGCCTTATGTCGCAAGTGTGTGATTTGTCAAAAGGCATATGGACAGATACAGAAACCAGCATTCCCATTGCAACCAGTCTTAGTAGACTCCCCTTTTTAGCAGTGGGCCCTAGATATTATAGGCCCAATCAATCCAATATCCTCGCAACAGCATAAATACATCATAACAGCCACAGATTATTTGAACAGGTGGTCTGAGGCTACCCCATTAAAAGTTGTCAATACCAGCCAGGTGATATCCTTTCTGAATTCAAATATCATCACTCGTTTCGATATTCCTGAATGCTTAGTATTTGACAATGCTTTCTATTTTTCGTCTCTTGAAATGAGTAATTTCTCTCTAGAAAAAGGAATCAAATTAAATTACTCTGCCAGCTATTACCCCCAAGGCAATGGTGTGGCGAAATCAACTAATAAAAATCTGATCAAAATTATGAAGAGAACAGTCTCCGAAAACCATAAAAACTGGCATAAGGCACTGTTGAATGCAATCTGGGCTGACAGAGTAACTCCTAAAACTGTTGTGGGTAATTCACCTTTCTTTCTCATTTACGGCAGGGAAACGATTCTTCCACCGCATTTCCTTCTCCCATCTCGACAGTTATCACAAAAGCTACAGGAAGAAGACTGTCCCCCCTTGGAGAATCAAATTAACGCTTTGTTAAAATTAGAGGAAGTAAGGTCTCAAGCAAAATGAAAATTGGATCAACATCAACTCATTGTTAAAAACTGGTTTGATTCCAATTCTGCCTCTGACAGAAATTTTGAGGTAGGTGATCTCGTCCTAAAGTGGGACAAACCTCATGAGGGAAAAGGAGAGCATACTAAGTTTTAGAACTTGTGGTTGGGACCATTTTTAATTGCTGAGAAACTGGGTCCTAGTTCCTTTCACTTAGAGAATTTAGAGGGACAACCAGACACCTTCCCGTTGAATGGCCAAGCTCTAAAAAAGTACTTTACCTGATGACGCTCCCATACACCCTTTTTAAATATTTTATGTTTTTTTTTATTTGTTGTTTGTTTTTCTTTTCTTGTTTTTTTTACTTATCGGTCTTTCTTTTGAAACACACATGCCTGCACCACGAGCTAGCTCAGGCAAAGAAAACATGAAAACTTCCCCTCAAAAATGACTGCTGAAAGTTGTCAAAACATCAATTGTTGTATTTCTCTGAAATTGTAGCCTTGTTAAAGATGACTTTTGTTTGAAAATCATTTTCTTGGTTTCAATCTGCAATTGAAAGTATTCACGACCATCTATAAAAAAATCCTTTTTACGATGTCCCTGTTCTTTAAGAGAACAAATCAACGATGTCTCCCTGTTCTTGAAAGTCAGTTTTATTAATAAACTATTTCTAGATCTTGATGAAGGACAGCTAAAAAAAATAAATTTCAAGGTCTGTGACATATCAAGATGTGTTAAAAAAACTAGAATTTGCGTCACCCCGCTCTATTGAATATCTTTAGAAACTATAATATAAACTTTCAGAGAGTTGTGGAAAGTGCTTGTAAACCTGCCTGGACACTGAACATGTATGCTGGCAGTGGGTAAATGCATGAATGACACCAAGATAACTTCGCCAGGGTACTGAACAGGCCCACTAGCAGTGAAGCAATGTCAGGTAAAATAAAATTCTCAAATATGGATTATGTTTTGACCTTAAACCTCCTTCGTTCTGATCTGCAGTTTCTTGACAGGATACAGATATCAGAGTGGGTTAATTGACATCCCTGTCGAGGCTATGGACGTCTGCGGGCAGGCCCTGTCAATAGTATTTAATATTTTAACTTAACATCGTGGCTCTCTTTTGCCAAGATTGTAACCAGTTTTCGTTTATTTAAAAGTAAAAGTTGTCTGAAACCAGACTGCGTTATGATTATTTGAGATGTTCAAACAGCTTTTTGGTTGTTTTTGATTCGAAGTTTTTCAGATTATTCTAACTTGAACTCATTCGTGTGACAGAGATAACTGCTTCTCCCAGCACATCACCATTGTTGACAACGACTATGTGATTATTATTTTTATAGGCTTCCTACACAGGGTCTATGAAATTTTATTATTCTTTATGAGCGTTTCTCTAAACGACAGTTGTAAATTGTCACATTTTACCTATCATCTATTCATGCTTCGTTTTCATGACAGAAAGCATGAAACTTGCAACTATCGTTATTATTTTGTTTTAAAATTTCATTGAAAGAATATGGTTTATTACATAATTGTGATTTCTTGCTATGAGCATGTTGCTCTCCTTGTTTGTGGCCCTTTCGATTCTAAGCATGCCTAAGAGATTTATGGTTGTATGAATGAAAGACCCCCACCATTTGATATTCGATTTTTTTGTATGGATTTTGGTTTGATTTTTTATCATATTTCTTTCATGAAACTTTTGACTATTTGATTTTTGTAAACCTACCTAACTTTGCAATCAAACTATGATGCGCGCACTATCTTTTGAGAGTACTCTAGTCCTAGCATGTACTCAGTACCAAGGTGGCATACAATGTACAGGTTTCCATTACTCCTTAGCATGGTCTTGGGTTTCACAAAACTATTCACACGCGTTTTGATTAAACACTTTGCCCATCGTTTGAATCATCACAACATGTATTGATAAATCTCGGGGCTATGGCTCTGTTTCATTTTTGCAAACCCTACCTATGTGTTGTGCATTAATCACCCATCTGTTCTGTATGGCTCCAGTGGTAAGGGTCGAACTGAACGGCATCCAAACCCTCCTCTCATATGATAATGCTAGGGAAGATTTGGAAAGGAATGGTTGGCATATTTTCATCGAAAAGTTCCAGGGTTTTAATCTTCAGGTCACCCAAGAGTTTGCCTTAACCTTTGATGGTTGTAGGGAAAAAATCGGTGATGTGAAATTGGAAGTAACTGAAGAGTCTCTGAGTAAAGCCATGGGATTGCCAGCGGTTGGTCAGAAATGGTTCAAAAACACGAAAATGGAGGAAGTCCCTTGGACTTTACTGTTTACCTCACGAAAAATAACCAGATCTGATCGAGGTATGCCAATTTATTTCTTGAAACCTAGGTGGCATGATTTACTTGTTGTAGTGAAGCAATTCATCACATATGAGGGACAATTCAGACTTGTTTTCCTATATCATTTACGCCTGCTTCTGAGTTTTATTGGTTTTCCGTTGAATATGCCTCATTACCTACTCAGAAGTCTGTATAAAATGGGGAAAGGATTTAGGAAACAGAGGTCAGATTCAAGTCTATTTCACCATGGCCTCATTAAAATAATCCTCATGCATTAGTTAGAGTCACAAAATGACTGTTGGGATTCGTTCATTACGTGAAATGGTTTTGGTAACCCTGAGTTGGGAGAAGTAGATAAGCCAGTCATTCAGGAAACCCTTATGAACCCAACGGCCTCTCTTTCACCTCTACAGGCTTGTGATTTTTCCCCTAACAGCGAACCTTAGAGCTACCCTAAGGTCATTCGATAGGACAGTCAACCGGTTACACATCCAAAGGATTATATTAAAACTGTGAAGCAACCTACATGAAAGAAGTTAAAAGGTAGTGTTGATGTCAATTTCAAAAATAAAAGAGTTGGTCGGTTAATTTCTCGAAGTATTTGAAATAAAATGAAACCCCGTGCAGACATGATCAGCATGATTAAAGTGAGCAAAAGCTCAGACTCGGAAATTGACAAATTCCTTGCTGAAGAGGACCCCGTGTCATTTGAGCTATACCTTGACCAACCCTATAACTATGTCGATAATTTGCCTCCTTGTTTGAAAGATAACCCAGAATTCCCTGGTATCTAGCTCTGTGATAAATCTACCATCCGCATGGAGGATCCTCCGACCCATAATGTTGTTCGTTCTAATGCAAACTCCTTATAGTCACAATGTGATGAGTGTCGATCCTGGATCAATAGATACTATATCGATGTCCCACTGCTACAATCATGAATCAAGTCTTTAAGAGACCAAGTTGATATGTTGACAAACAAAAACAACAGACTTGAATCGATCATCCAAGGGAAGGAGAAGCGTTTGAAAACTACAGGTCATGTGATTTTCAAAAACGTAGAGGCAGCGACAGTTATCGTTAATTCCAAAGTTTCTTGACATGATTTGGTTTTATGATTAGAGGTATGATTTTGTTAGCATGATTATTTTCATTCTTAAGGTGGGATATTTAAATTGATTGAATAAACTATTTTTATTATTAAGATTAGGATGTTTTTTTTATTCAATAAAATAAGATTTCATTTCCTATTATAACTAGCTACAAAATCGCAAGATTATGTAGCCAGTTAAGAAAATTCGAATTGTTTGATTTGATGACAGAAAACATATCTGAGATCTTCTTATTTTCTTTTGTTTTCGGGATAATTAAGGAGCCCATGATTTCAAAGATGATATGAGACACTTTTTGAGATCTCCCAGCCATATCAATTTTGTATTTTGAGTAAACAGAATTAGACCGTTGGTAATTTTTTGATATCTAGTGAAATCAGGGTGGTTGCATCCCCCTTTATTTTTTGAAACCAATTTGTTCTTATCAACAGGAAACAGTTATGCTTCCTGAAACCTATATAAACATATTATTTTGTAAACATTCATCATCTCAGTCTAGGGAAATACTATGGGTGTTTTTATCGTAGACTTGAATGAAACAGAATGAACGTTATGGCTTTAGTTTTTCTGTATGATGTTTTTATTTAGGTTATGTTTATGTTGATTTGATAATAGATGGTGATTTCTTTAGTCGTCGTGATTTATTATCATTTGACATGATTCATTTTATAAGCTGCCCATATCTTATGTTTCAGATATAATATATACACAGTGATTATCTATCTAATTTAAATTAGGAGATTCATCTCTAATTTATGTTGAATGTCTTCATGCAAGTTCTTACAGGAAGATTTATCTCGTCGTAATTACTTGTAAATCATTAGATCACTGTAACTGTGTCCTTTTTATGTTCTGTTATCAAAACTCAGTCTCTAATGCATTGTTTCACTTTTGTTCGGAACAACATTACGATCCGTTGCAGGTTTACTTCCCGGATAAGGTGGCTGGATATTCTCTGTTGAACAGACATTGGATGCGTTAATAGGTTAGTCTGTTATTTTATTTCGTTTGTTTGTTTATTTTATAAGTTTTGTATATATGGTATGATTTCCATTACCTATAATTTTATGTTCTATTAAGTAGTTTAATATTCGATTTCGTGAATGTATTCATCCAAGAAAATAAACCAAAAAATTAAATAGTATTTTCACTTTTCTTTATTACTGTTGTTAAAGTAACTAATTTACATTTGATTTTTACGAGTTTAGATTAAAACTCGTGTTTTGTACAGATTGTATATAAAGTTATTGATCATATTTCAGTTAAATAAATTGTACATATGTATATTTAAATGTACTTATAGATTTTAGTAATTGTTATTTATTAGGTTATTATTTTTTCTTTAGTTATTTTTGCTTTCTTTAGGACTTAGATTGGCCAACGGAGCCGCAAAACCTGTCAAAGTGAATTAATCCAAACGGCTTGGGTTAATTAGACAACCTCAGACCGGATTCACTCCTCCAGTTGACGAGTGGTCAATTTTTCCCGTCAACAAATGGCGCTAGAAGGAGGGCCTAAAAACTATTAATGGCACGAGGAGGTCGCAAGACTCCTCCCCCACCTACCTTCTCACCTATAGTAACTGGAATTCATTCAGAAGACAACATTGTCCCTCAAACAACAACCACATCAAATGACGATCCATGGATCACAGTTGAACCAGTAACTCCAAATCCCCCAAGTTGTGACATACAAGAGATTGTTCGTCAATCCCTCATAAGAACACACAGTGCCTTAGCCCGTATCAGACAACCAGGTCAACCTTTGAAGAAACAATTAGACTTCTCTGATATTAGGGAACAACTCGGAGGTACTGATCTTACTTTAAATCCTACGGATCCAGATCATATTCTCACTCCTACAGTAGGAGGATCTGGTATTCCACCATCACCACCCCCTTCATCTCCTTCTTCTTCTGGAGAAGAATCCTCAGACGAAGGCAGTTTCTCATCTCAGCCTTCGACACCACCCACACCTATGGCCAATCCGAACAATCCCGCCAGACCCTGGCTCAACCAAGATGTAGTGGTCATACCTGGGCCCCAGCATCCTTTACCTAAACACCCGGAGAAATGGCTCCCTAAATTTGACCCAGACTCCAAGCAAATCATTGAAGATCACATCAAAAAGTTTATGCTATCCATTAGGCTCCATAGTGTTGAGCACGAAGACATAGTGTGCAGATTGTTTTCCTACACCTTTGAAGGCAATGCCTCTACCTGGTACTTTGCCCAATAGCCCCACACCATCGTGTCATGGGATAAATTCGAGTCTTGTTTCCTTGAGAAGTTCGGAGAGGACAAGTCTCCTGAAGTTCTAGTCATGGAGCTTTCTAGTTTAAAAATGAACCCAAAGAAAAGATAAAAGACTTTAATCGAAGGTTCCTAACATTAATGAACCGAATCCCCATGGATTCGATGCCTGCCGAAAATCTTATTGTCGTATACTACACGAAAGCCTTACATTAAAACATAGCCATTTGCGTAAAGAGGTCCAAGAAAGCCACATTGTTAGAAGCCTTCGAAGAGGTGAGTCAAATCAAGAAATATATTCTCAGCTTAAAAGACAATACTGGTAACGAGATAGAGACTAGTTCATCCTCCAAGAAGAAAATCGAAATTTTTCCTAGACCTCCCCAAAACAAAGCTCAACCAAAGAGTTTGAATCTAAAAAACTTACAGAAAGTCATTCAGAAGTTATCTAATCAAGTTATAGATTTGAAAAGGTCGCCTGAAGAAGCTTCTTCGAGCAAAGGGCCTTACAAACCCCCTTTTAGGAAGACCTTTCTAACAAAACGACCTAACTCAAATTCTGAAGGCCTAAATCTAGAAAGCTTACAATTTTCCATTCAAACGATCCTAGAAGCACATGATAACTTGATTCCTCCCAAGATTCCTAAAGAAGTAGCTGAACAAGAGACAGTAGAAGAAGATGAATCCTCTCCAAACATTTTCGGACATTTTTCAGATAGCATTTTTCAAGCTAATTTCGAAACAGTACATCCTTACAATAGCAGAATCAAGACAACAAACAAGCCTTCTTCTGAAATTGCAACTACTGTGCCTCCAAAACAGTCTAAATCAATTGAGACTAAACAGAATTCAGCAAACCCAAGTTTAGATTATGATTTGATTAAGGATCTAAAGAAACTTAGGGCTAACATTTTTGTTTACGAATTATTAAAATTCCCTTTTCTTTTGCAAAAGATGTTGCAGAATATTGCGGAAAACAACAAAAACATAAATCCGAATAGCAACAAAGGTGTTGAAAACAACCCCAAAATTCCTCAGAAGGCCTCTTCCAAAACAACATCTAAACCTCATGACAAAAGAGACCTTCTTGTAAATAGTGTAACAAATGTAGATAAACTAGTTTCAGGGGTTGCGATTAAAAAACAACAAACTTCTACTGTTAATACTCGCAGAAATGTCCCTCCCTTTTTGTTTACTTTTGAAATTTTCAATAGGAATGTACATAACTATATGGTAGATTCAGGTGCATCATCTAACATAATGCCTTGGTCTGTCTGTCAAAAAATTAATGCCGAATTTCAACCGTCCAGCTTGAAAATTATCCAGCTTGATCGAACTAGTGTTAAAGTTATAAGCGAATTAAAAAATGTGCTTATCAGTTTATCATCTAATCCTAAAGTCCATCAAGTGATTGATATCATTGTTGTATATATCCCAGAAGTATATGGTTTGTTTTTAAGTAGATATTGGTCAGAACAATTACATGGCTATTTTGCAACGGATTGGTCTCACATGTGGCTGCCCGAGAATGGAAAGCCTAGCAGAATCAAGGTAAATCGTGAACGTTATCTTAATTTCACGGTAATTGATTTAAATGATCCCAATGAACCATTCACTGCTTCTACCAATTCACCTGAAATACAGGGGATGGACACTTTTTTCGGCAATTTCATGGCTGAAACTTCTACCATCACTGACCTAGAACAACAATCTGAAAATATGACATGCACATAGTCAATAGCCTCCTCTCGGTGGTCACATGCACCTGACGAAAATCAAATATCGTCTCTTTACTTCGATGGGTCAAAATCTAAGGAAGGAGCTAGTGCAGGGTGCATGCTCATCGATCCAACAGGTAACAAGACTTTGATTTCTTGCCAGTTAGAATTTGAATGTACAAACAATACGACCGAATATGAGGCACTCCTGCAAGGTCTCAGAAAAGAACTAGATTTGAACATTCAAAATCTGACTGTCTTTGGTGATTCAAAAATTGTGGTTAGACAGGTAAAAAATTCTATCCACTGTTTATCTTCACACCTTAAAAGCTATCAGACTGAGGTATGGAATTTGATGAACAATTTTTATGCTTTTAACCTAAATTCTATTATTAGATTAAATAATTCTGAGGTCGATTTGTTAGCTAATGTCGCTCAAAACTTTTTCCTGCAGAAGGCCTATCTCTGAATTCATTTTCTGTCGAATTGTTGTTCCGACTGTCCGTCCTGGACAACATCACGAATTGGAGAGTCTTCGATGATGATCAATAGATCATAAGTTTTCTGCATATGGAGGAAACTTTCTAGGGCACAACGATTGACAAAGGTACCCATGACGAAAATATTCATGACTTTACGGTAATACCAGATCTGACATCCTCGGAATCTGCATCAGGCATGGTAAACTCTATCCTAAAATCTGTGGTTAGGTTAGAAAAATTCTATGATCTTCATGATAAGTTCAGAAAATCAGTGAATTGTAAAATGAATAGTTCCTCCTTGACACATGAAAAAGTAAATTTGGGAACTAAAGACAACCCACAGTGCATCAATTTGGGATTGGGGTGTTTTGAGCAAGAAAAGGTAGCATTTATTAATTTCTTTAAATAATTCAAAGATGTTTTTGCCTAGACATACGACGACCTAAAAACCTTTGATCCTAACATCATACAACACATTATTCCCATGAAACCCCAGACCCAACCTTTTCAACAAAAGTTAAAGAAGATGCACCCAAAACTCGAACAAACAGTCAAGAAGGATTTAAACAAACTCCTAAACGCTAAAATAATCTTCCCAGTAAGGCACACACAATGGGTCTCTAATCTTGTCCCTGTCAGAAAGAAGAGTGGTGAAATCCAACTATGTGTTGATTTCTGAAATCTTAACCGAGTGTTTGATAAAGACAACTACCCTATCCCTCCCATGGAGCAGATCCTTCAACAAGTATCTGGCTCTGAAATATTATCCTTATTGGATGGTTTTTCAGGGTATAACCAAGTCCTTATGTCTCCCCCAGACCAGCTCAAAACTACTTTTCATACCCCATGGGGCACCCACGCTTATAGAAAGATTCCCTTTGGGCTATTAAATGCCAGTGCCACTTTTCAGAGAGCGATGGATATCGCTTTCCGCGGCTTAATCAATCAATCCATAGTAGTTTACCTAGATGACGTCACTGTCTTCTCAAAAAATAAAGGAGATCATCTAGCTCATTTAAGATCTTTTCTATAGCGATTTCATAAGTACGGCATCTCTTTAAATCCTAAAAAATTTGTCTTTGCAGTAGAACAAGGTAATCTCCTTGGATTCATTGTATCAAATGAAGGGATGATTCTCAACCCTGAAAGGACCCAAGTCATTTCAAAACTCCCCCCTCCCTCATAAAAAAAGTCCATGCAATCTTTCTTAGGACAGATAAACTTTGTTAGGAGATTCGTCCCCAGCTTTTCAGAAATGGTAAGACCATTACAAAACTTAATAAAAAAGGATGTACAGTACCATTGGGGACCTTTAGAAGGTCAAACTTTTGATTCAATAAAAAAGGCCATAATAGACGCTCCTTCTCTAATGAGCCCTAATTTTTTGCAAGACTTCACCCTCTACACATTTGCCTCTGACCGATATTTCTAACACACCCACTCTTTGTAACACACCCACTACCTAAATAATAAAAAATTCCGGTCCTCTGTCGGACTTGAACCCCTAAATAACCATGGAGGCCCAGCGTAAGCTGGCTCCTTCCCTCTCCTTCTCCGTTCCCACACAATCGAGGGTTATATTCACTATTCCATTTGAACGCAATGTCCTTTATATTTCGCGCTTCGGCGCTACAGCAAGACCCAAACATTCTATTCTGCAACCGCCGAACCTTGACAGGGTGGGCGAGTGACCAATAGGGATGAATCCCTATGGGGTCAACGAATGGCCAATAGGAACAAACCTCAACAGGGGTAGAGAATACACCAATGGGAAACAAGCCCCGTTGTGCGTTGGGGTAATACAGGTGGCAAGAGAAGAAAATGACACGGTGGACGCCATGACAGGAGGGGCCCCACTTCGTACGTCACATTATTCAGGATCCCCCCCCCTCATTAAAGGTAGAATGGCAAGGGGGGTCCAGAATCCACTAGAAATCCGTTGATCATGGTGAGTAAATCTCGATTGTTCGAGAGTTGCATG
>ML777901.1:156146-170418 GCA_009831015.1 Picea engelmannii | reverse complement strand
CTCTGAAATATTTCTTCAGTCCAAGTAGCCAAGCCTCAGCCTCCTCTCCCTTCTTTATCTCGCCATCGAAGGAGGGAGGTTTGGCCTTCCTGAATTCCTCAAATTTATGACTCTTAGAAGTCTTTTGCTTCTTCTATTTTCTGTGAGAATAGGAATTGGTCCTGCTACTGAAAGATCCTTCTGAATCACCAGCTTCCTTCTCAGTAGAATTATCCAGTACTGGTCCTTTACCTCTGGGGTGGACCTTTCTGGATGTGCTTCTCTCAATGTGGCCACTGACACGACCACGATTCTGCATCTTCGGTTCATGCTGCATTTATCGCTGTAGGTCGGATAAGCTCTGCAGTAAAACTGCATTAATTTCGATTTTCTTTTCTTGTTCTTTCATCATCCTTTCATTATCGGCCTTGCAGCTTTGCAATTCGACCATGAGACTCCTCACAGTCTCAGCTAGGCCTGGAGGGGTTCCTATTTCTCTTCTTTTGTCAGACTCTTCATCTCTGTTGTGGGAGCCTTCTCCCACCTCTTGGTGAGTCACCATTCTCTGCGTTTGTGGATTCCCGCGGTTGATCGTCCACTTGAGTGAAAAGACAAACACTGACTATTAGTCAAGAGTTAAATTCATTTTTATAAATGGTGCATAAATTCATAACTCTTTCACATGCACACACAGTCGGGTTTTCATTTTCCAGGTTCTTAATCCTGGGTAAGATAGTTAAGTCAGGGGTTACTCCTCATAGGAGTGTTTCGAACGAGGTTTATGAACGACTGGTGCATGAGCCCAATTAGGTCGAGTGTTGTAACCATGCTCTGATACCACTTTGTAACACACCCACTCTTTGTAACACACCCACTACCTAAATAATAAAAAAAATCGGTCCTCTGTCGGACTTGAACCCCTAAATAACCATGGAGGCCCAGCGTAAGCTGGCTCCTTCCCTCTCCTTCTCTGTTCCCACACAATCGAGGGTTATATTCACTATTCCATTTGAACGCAGCATCCTTTATATTTCTTCCTGGTTTAAATTAACGTCTTGTTCCCACATCTAATGGTCATTGCGGACCCGGAGATCCTCTGAAATAATCTCCTCCGTCCATCGAGGTTTCGAAGTTTCTAATGTCATAACTCATTCACCCCCAAGATTCACGATCCTTCGAATTCCCAACGCGCTCCTCATGCATTGGCCCTCCAGGCCAAGCCTGTGGTCCACTGCCTCTGTGACCATGGCCTTCCCTCTTTTCGGGGCTACTCCTATCGGAGTTTCGTGGTTTCCAATGTCGAAATTCACGAGTCCTCAGAACTCGTGATTCTCCAATCCCTGATATGCCGATACGAAAATGCACACGACACCTATCCTCCACTGTGACCCACACTCCCATGACATATCGGTAAATCGCGTATCAGGATATCGCGATTCCCGTTGCACTAGTTCACGAAACTCTCCAAGTCTCGAATCCCCGATATGGTAACACCTGTCCTCCACTATCTCCCATTGTGGCCCACACGGCTCTCTCGTCGGGATATTGCGGATCATAATTCCAAGGTGTGGGAGTTTCTTACTTCCGGAAACTCCGATGCCTCGAACTCCGACTCTTCGGGATCTGCTGACACGTGGTCCACCCAATGGATGGTTCTGATCTTGTTGGTAAATCGCAGATCATGATTCCATATGACCATATTTCTTTGTACTCGAAAACTCCGATTCTCCGATTCCTGACTTCCAGGATCTCCTGACATGTATCCCTCCAAATGGACGGTCCCAATTCTGTCGGGACATCAGAAATTTAGTTGTCCTGGTTCCTTCGACCTCAGAAATGTCGATTTCCTGACTCTCCGACTCTCATCAGATTTGTGACACCTGTCCCTCAGAACGGACGACTGGGTTTTTGTCGGTGTTTTCACCTGGGACTTCCCCGATGCACCGAACGCCGATGGCGCTTGATCCCCGCCACGTATCCTCTGCCAACGGATGGTCCAGATCCTTATCGGGATCTCAATACTTGTGATGTATCAGTTCTTACGACCTCTAGGATCCCGATTTCCCGATTGTTGATATCCCAATGGCTAAACCTCGAACCACTTCCGTTCAATCTGACGGCTGTCGGGTAATTTTCCCAGATCTGATAGCCCAGATCTGTTCTTCTGTGCACACTCCAGAGACTTAAGCTCCAGACATCTTCTCCCGATCCAATGGCTGATGGGTGTCTGCTCAATATCTGATGACTCAGACTTGCTCCACCTTGCGCACTCTTCCACTACTTCATGGATGTGGAAAGATCAACGGTCCAAACGTTCTCATGGACCTTGGGGAAACTACGATCGGATTTTCTCACTATTCACGAAGATGGGTGGAAAAGAAACAAGAGGCGTAACTCTCTTACTACTTCCGTCAATCTGATGGTCGTGAATGACCATGGGTCTTCCGATAGGATCCCATCCGTCGATTGGTTACTCATCCCTGCGTTACTACCTCGGAACCTTAAGAGGGTCATTCCTCCTCATACAGGGTTATTAGGACTTTCCCATTCAAGTCCCTTTTCTGGGTTCTTTGTGAACCTTTCTAAGGAGGGAAAATCTCGGCGACGAGATCTATTCCGAGGCATTCCTGGAAACAGATAAAGGGAAGCAAACTCCCGAGGATGGGCTGGAGATCTGACTTGGTTCAACCTAGGCATACTTAGATTCATTTAGCAACATAAGTCATGCATGGTTCCCTCTGTCATAAGCACATATCTATATATTCTTATCAAAACACTGCACAGACATGCTTATACTATAATCATTCATAATTTCACAATTTTGCGAGAAAATATAACAGTATATGAATTTCAAGACACAATATGTAAAACACTTATCATAAGTAACTTTAGAAATGGGTGCAACTGCTGAGAGGGGTGCTCGTTTCCACCCAACAGTAGGCGTAGCGACTCCCAGTGAATTTACCACTAGCCACCCCCGAGCTGAGACCACGATGCTTTGAAACTACGTCTCTTTGTCTGCCAGTGACCAGGAGCGAAGGTTGCAATCCTTCCTCTCTGCTATCACCCACTCTGCATCATGCCAGAGTTCCCCTCGCGTCTCCCCTCTCAATCGCCTCTCCCATACGCCTTATCCTCTCACGAGGTTGTGTGTGGCATGATTTCCCTCACACTGATCAGGCCTGACGGCTCTACGGATGGGTGGTTCACCATCCCATCCCTCATCAAGCCATCCACCTACCAGTATGCGAGCCATTAATTTTCAGGGCCAGCGAGCCGCTTTTGGTTCTCCGGGCCAGTGGAGTCCAAATACAGTATTAAATTCTCGGTGGAAGTTAACACCACCTTTTCAGGTGCCTTCCACCGCCATCGTGGTCTCTTTTTCTACATTTCCCCTCATCATTAGTCCTGCAATAACTTCATAATGTTATTCACATTCATTGACCTCTTCCTTAAGTACATTTACATCACATATTCATATTTATGAGTTTGTCGTAGTTCTTGGCCAGTCCAATTATATTTACAAGTTGGGGGAAAGAGGGTGTTACAATCTTGCGCTGCTGTCCTAACTCAAGAGAATGCTAAAAATAATGAAGTTTCAATTTCGTTTATGAGTTCATCCTTCAAGGGAGCTAAACTTAATTATCCAGCAGTAGATCAGCAAGCTTATGTTGTTTTTAAAGCAGTAAAACACTTTCAATCCTATCTATTGAAATCTAGGACGAAAATCATTGTCCCTTACCTAGCTGTCAGAAATTTGTTAGTACAGAAAGAACTAGTCGAAAAAAGGGCAAACTGGGTCACATCCTTACAAGAATATGACATAGAAATCACCCCAGCACAAATTGTTAGAGGCCAAGGTTTATGCAAGTTGGTCACCGATTCAGCTGTAGGACAACAAAATGAAACTGATATGTCAAATCCAGATCAGCACCATCAAAATCAAATCTGTTGTGCACAAAACCTTGTTAGTTCCTGGTACGACGACATCAAATTTTGTCTTATACATGGATCAGCTCCCCGTCACCTTGATGCCAAGAAAAGGAGAGCACTAAGATTAAAATATGTTTCTTTTCATCTAATTAATGGTATTTTGTTTCGCCAAAATTTTGATGGAATACTTATGCGTTTCCTTGAAAAAGACGAAGCAGAAAAATTCTCATTGGAGTTACATGCAGGAGAAGCTGGTGGGCATTTCGGTGGAGACACCACCGCCCACAAAGTATTAAAAGGAGGTTATTACTGGCCTACCCTTTTCAAAAACGCTCATGCCTTATGTCGCAAGTGTGTGATTTGTCAAAAGGCATCTAAACGGATACAGAAACCAGCATTCCCATTGCAAACAGTCTCAGTAGACTCCCCTTTTCAGCAGTGGTCCCTGGATATTATAGGCCCAATCAATCCGGTATCCTCGCAATAGCATAAATTCATCATAACATCCATAGATTATTTGACCAGGTGGTCCGAGGCTACCCCATTCAAAGATGTCAATACCATCCAGGTGATATCCTTTCTGAATTCAAATATCATCACTCATTTCGGTATTCCTGAATGCTTAGTATTTGACAATGCTTCCTATTTTTCGTCTCTTGAAATGAGTAATTTCTCTCTAGAAAAAGGAATCAAATTAAAGTACTCTTCCAGCTATTACCCCCAAGACAATGGTTTGGCGGAATCAACTAATAAAAATATGATCAAAATTATCAAGAGAACGATCTCCGAAAACCATAAAAACTGGCATAACCCACTGTTGAATGCAATCTGGGCTGACAAAGTAACTCCTAAAACTGTTGTGGGTAATTCACCTTTCCTTCTCGTTTACAGCAGGGAAGCAATTATTCCACTGCATGTCCTTCTCCCATCTCGACAATTATCACAGAAGGTACAGGAAGAAGACTGTCCCCCCTTGGAAAGTTGAATTAACGCTTTGTTAAAATCAGAGGAAGTAAGGTCTCAAGCAAAATGAAAATTGGATCAACATCAACTCATTGTTAAAAACTGGTTTGATTCCAATTCTACCTCTAACAAAAATTTTGAGGTAGGTGACCAGGTCCTAAAGTGGGACAAACCTCATGAGAGAAAAGGAGAGCATACTAAGTTTCAGAACTTGTGGTTGGGACCATTTTTAATTGTTGAGAAGCTGGGTCCCAGTTCCTTTCGCTTAAAGAATTTAAAGGGACAGCCAGACACCTTCCTGGTGAATGGTCAAGCTCTAAAAAAGTACTTTACCTGATGACGATCCCATACACCCTTTTTAAATATTTTATGTTTTGTTTTATTTGTTGTTTGTTTTTCTTTTCTGGTTTGTTTTGCATATTGGTCTTTCTTTTGAAACACACATGCCTGCACCATGGGCTAGCTCAGACAAAGAAAACAGAAAAACTGCCCCTCAAAAATGACTGCTGAAAGTTGTCAAAACATCAATTGTTGTATTTCTCTGAAATTGTAGCCTTGTTAAAGATGACTTTTGTTTGAAAAGCATTTTCTTGGTTTCAATCTGCAATTGAAAGTATTCACGACCATCTATAAAAAATCCTTTTTACGATGTCCCTGTTCTTTAAGAGAACAACTCAACGATGTCTCCCTGTTCTTGAAATTTAGTTTTATTAATAAACTATTTCTAGATCTTGATGAAGGACATCAAAAAAAAAAAAATTCAAGGTCTGTGACATATCAAGATGTGTTAAAAAAACTAGAATTTTCAGCGTCACCCTACTCTATTGAATATCTTTCAAAACTATAATATAAACTTTCAGAGAGCTGTGGAAAGTGCTTGTAAACCCACCGGGATACTGAAGAGGTCTGTTGGCAGCGAGTAAATGCATGCATGACGCCAAGATAACTTCGCCAGGGTACTAAACAGGCCCGCTGGTAGAGAAGCAATGTCAGGTAAAAGAAAATTCTCAGATATGGATTATGTTTTGACCTTAAACCTCCTTCTTTCTGATGTGCAATTTCTTGAGAGGATACAGATATTAGAGTGGGTTAATTGACATCCATGTCGAGGCTATGGATGCCTACAGGCAGCAGCGGCCCTGTCAACAGTATTGAAGATTTTAACTTAACATCGTGGCTCTCTTTTGCCAAGATTGTAACCAGTTTTCGTTTTTTTAAAAGTAAAAATTGTCTAAAACCAGACTGCGTTATGATTATTTGAGATGGTCAAACAGCTTTTTGGTTGTTTTCAATTCGAAATTTTTCAAATTATTCTAACCTGAACTCATTTGTGTGATAGAGATAACTGCTTCTTCCATCATGTCGCCATTGTTGGCAACGATTATGTGATTATTATTTTTATAGGCTGCCTACACATGGTCTATGAAATTTTATTACTCTTTATGAGTTTTTCTCTAAACGACAGTTGTAAATTGTCACATTTTACCTATCATCTATTCATGCTTCATTTTCATGACTGAAAGAATGAAAACTCGCAACTATCATTACTATTATGTTTTAAAATTTCATTGAAAGCATATGGTTTATTACAAATTTGTGATTTCTTGCTATGATCATGTTGCTCTCCTTGTTTGTGACCCTTTCGATTCTAAGCATGCCTAAGAGATTTATGGTTGTATGAACGAAGGACCCCCACCATTTGATATTCGATTTTTTTGTATGGATTTTGGTCTGACTTTTAATCATATTTCTTTCATGAAACTTTTGACTATTCGATTTTTGTAAACCTACCTAACTTTGCAATCAACTGTGATATGCGCACTATGTTTTCAAAGTACTCTGGTCCTAGCATGTACTTAGTACCAAGGTGGCATACAATGTACAGGTTTCCATTACTCCTTAGCATGGTCTCGGGTTTCACAAAACTCTTCACACGCGTTTTGATTAAACACCTTGCCCATCGTTTGAATCATCATAGCATGTATTGATAAAGCTCAGGGCTATGGCTCTGTTTCGTTTTTTCAAACCCTACCAGTGTGTTGTGTGTTAATCACCCATCCGTTCAATATGGCTCTAGTGGTAAGGGTCGAACCTAACAGCATCCAAACCCTGCTCTCATATGATAATGCTAGGGAATATTTGGAAAGGAATGGTTGGCATATTTTCATCGAAACATTTCAGGGTTTTAATCTTCAGGTAGCCCAAGAGTTTGCCTTAACCTTTGATGGTTGTAGGGAAAAAATCGGTGATGTGCAATTGGAAGTAACTGAAGAGTTCCTAAGTCAAGCCACGGGATTGCCAGTGGTTGGTCAGAAATGGTTCAAAAACGCAAAAGTGGAGGAAGTCCCTTGGACTTTACTATTTACCTCACGAAAAATAACCAGTTGTGATCGAGGTATGCCAATTTCATTCTTGAAACCTAGGTGGTGTGATTTACTTTCTATAGTGAACCAATTCATCACATGTGAGGGACGATTCAGACTTGTTTTCCTATATCATTTACGCCTGCTTATGAGTTTTATTGGGTTTTCGTTGAATATGCCTTATTACCTACTCAGAAGTCTGTATAAAATGGGGAAAAGATTTAGGAAATAGAGGTCAGATTCAAGTCTGTTTCACCATGGCCTCATTAAAATCATCATCATGCATCAGTTAGAGTCACAAAATGACTATTGGGATTTTTTCATTACGCGAAATGGTTTTGGTAACCCTGAGTTGGGAGAAGTAGATAAGCCAGTCGTTGAGGAAACCCTTGTGAACCCAACAGACTCTCTTCCACCTCTCCAGGCTTGTGATTTTTCCCCTAACAGTGAACCTTCGAGCTACCCTAAGGTCATTCAACAGGACAGTCAACCGGTTACACATCCAAAGGATTGTATTAAAACTGTGAAGCAACCTACAGGAAAGAAGTTAAAAGTTAGTCTTGATGTCAATTTCAAAAACAAAAGAGTTGGTCGGTTAATTTCTCGAAGTCTTCGAAATAAAACAAAACCCCATGCAGACATGATCAGCATGATTGAAGTGAGAGAAAACTCAGACTTAGAAATTGACAAATTCCTTGTTGAAGAGGACCCCGTGTCATTCGGGCTATACCCTGACCGACCCTATAACTATGTCGATAATCTGCCTCCTTGTTTGAAAGATAACCTAGAATTCCCTGGTATCCAACTCTGTGATAAATCTACCATCTGCATGGAGGATTCTTCGACCCATAATGTTTTTCGTTCTAATGCAAACTCCTTACGGTCATAATGTGATGTGTGTCGATCCGGGATCGACAGATACTATACCGATGTTCCACTGCTACAGTCATGAATCAAGTCTTTAAGAGACCAATTTGATATGTTGACAAATGAAAACAACAGACTTGAATCCATCATCCAAGGGAAGGATAAGCGTTTGAAAACTACAGGTCATGTGATTTTCAAAAACGTAGAGGCAGCTACAGCTATCGTTAATTCCAAAGTTTCTTGACATGATTTGGTTTTATGATTAGAGGTATGATTTTTTTAGCATGATTATTGTCATTCTTAAGTTAGGATATTTGATTTGATTGAATAAACTATTTTTATTATTAAGATTAGGCTGTTTTGTTTATTCAATAAAATAAGATTGCATTTCCTATTATAACTAGCTACAGAATCGCAAGATTCTGTAGCCAGTTAAGAAGATTCGAATTGTTTGATTTGATGACAGAAAACATATCTGAGATCTTCTTATTTTCTTTTGTTTTCAGGATAATTAAGGAGCCCGTTATTTCAAAGATGATATGAGACACTTTTTGAGATATCCCAGCCATATCAATTTTGTATTTTGAGTAAACAGAATTAGACTGTTGGTAGTTTTTTGATATCTAGTGAAATCAGGGTGGTTGCATCCCCCTTTATTTTTTGAAAGCAATTTGTTCTTATCAACAGGAAACAATTATGTTTCTTGAAACCTATATAAACATATCATTTTGTAAACATTCATCATCTCAGCCTGGGGCAAGAGTATGGGTGTTTTTATCACAGACTTGAATGAAACAGAATGCACGTTACAGCTTTAGCTTTTCTGTATGATGTTTTGATTCAGGTTATGTTTATGTTGATTTGATAATAGATGGTGATTTCTTTAGTCATCGTGATTTATTATCATTTGACATGATTCATTTTATATGCTGCCCATCTCTTATGTTTCAGATACAATATATACACAATGATTATCTATCCAATTTAAATTAGGAGATTCATCTCTAATTTATGTTGAATGTCTACATGCAAGTTCTTACAGGAAGATTTATCTTGTCGTAATTACTTGTAAATCATTAGATTACTGTAACTATGTCCTTTTTATGTTCTGTTATCAAAACTCAATCTCCAGCGCATTGTTTCGCTTTTGTTCAGAACAACATTATGATCCATTGTAGGTTTACTTATCGGATAAGGTGGTTGGATATTCCCTGTTGAACAGACATTGGATGCGTTAATAGGTTAGTCTGTTATTTTATTCCATTTGTTTGTTTATTTATAAGTTTTATATATATTGTATGATTTCCATTACCTATAATTTTATGTTCGATTAAGTAGTTTAATATTCTATTTCATGAATGTATTCATCCAAGAAAATAAACCAAAAAATTAAATAGTATTTTCACTTTTCTTTATTACTGTTATTAAAGCAACTAATTTACATTTGATTTTTACGAGTTTAGATTAAAACTCGTGTTTTGTACAGATTGTATATAAAGTTATTGATCATATTTCGGTTAAATAAATTGTACATATATATATATAAATGTACTTATAGATTTTAGTAATTGTTATTTATTAGGTTATTGTTTTTCCTTTAGTTATTTTTGCTTTCTTTAGGACTTAGATTGGCCAATGGAGCCGCAAAACCCGTCGGAGTGAATTAATCCAAACAGCTTGGGTTAATTAGACAACCTCAGACCGGATTCACTCCTCCAGTTGACGAGCGGTCAATTTCTTCTGTCAACAAGGCTCTGATACCAATTGATATGCCCAAGAAGGAAATCTACAAGAGAAGGTGACCATGCAAACCATAGCTCGGATTTTGTCCAAAAAATCTCCATAGGGGTGCGAATCTGAACAGGGGCACACCATTAGTTTGGGTGACCAAGCAAATGGGCATCCAGACCAGGGTGATCTGAGAGTGGCAAAGAGTTTTTGGCGATCTCAGAGTGACCTCCAAGGATTAGTGGGAGAATCCCAGTGCATCCATGACAGAGGGTGCACTCACATCATTCCCGCAAATAAGAAACTAGCAAGGGCACAAACCCCAGTTGGTGCGCCCTCCCTTTTGCCTCATAAAACTCGAAGGGAATGATTTTATCCCAGAGAGAGTGGCTAGATAATGAGATAATCTTGCTCTCAGAGGTGGAAGCATGGAAAACGGAGTCACTGGGAGGAAACCATGAAGGAAGGCGCACTGGTTACTCTTCAAAAACCCTAAAAACGAAATTGTCATGAATGTAAAATGAAAACTCAAAAAAGAAAACAACCAAGACACATAGCTTCAGAAGAAAAGGTAAGAATAATTTATTTTAGTATCGGTTCACCTTATATACCGAGGGAACCATTTATTTTACATATATTTAATTCATCATCAAAAGGTGAAGAAGTGTTGTGCCTAGGTGATTGACTTGTGCACCCTAGGTGGACTTTCCCCTAGGTGGCCTCCTTGGCCCATTTGATTTTGTTCATTTATCCTCGTAGATCATCCACCCCAGACCTCTTATGCTTACAGATAGGGCATGGACATGAGATTCTGTGTGATATCTTATTAGAATGCCTTGGGGAGTGATGGTGATGTCTGCTAACACTTCTTGTTCTTATTTTCTAATCAGGAGACACATGACTTCTTCATTTCCTTGAACCACTCTCCTTATCCAATTTATTTTCTATTATGTTCAAGCTCTGCATTAAATTCATGTTAAATTCCTCTTGTTTCTCCTTGTCTTTCATAAACCTTTCATTATCATCCTTATGTATTTGGACGTCTTTTTGCAAATTTTTATTGGTCTCTACAATATTCATGTTTTCGTCTCTTCCTTCTCCATGTCCATTGGAGTTTGTTCCTTCAATGCCATATGAAAATACATCCCTCTTATGTCATCTTACTGGTCATAATCCCCCTGTGCATATTTCATTCCTATGCACTCTGTGTTGATCCTGATCTGATCTATTGTCATTAACTCTGCAAAATGTGCAACCAACTGAACTTTCTCAGCCTAACTAT
Source organism: Picea engelmannii (assembly GCA_009831015.1). Classification (NCBI taxonomy): domain Eukaryota; kingdom Viridiplantae; phylum Streptophyta; class Pinopsida; order Pinales; family Pinaceae; genus Picea; species Picea engelmannii. Next base: position 159,303 of record ML777901.1, on the reverse strand, counting down.
TTCAACAATTTCATGAAAATATGAACCATTCTGGTTCAATAATGCATCATAATTATTTCTTCTGGTTTCCTAGAAATTGAATGCCCAAATAAATTTTCTGGATGAATAATTATATTCTATTGACCAAGAATTTTCCAACGCCTGCTTCCATGCTCAATTTTGAGTCTTAAGCAGAAAGTTATGGTTATTTGAAAATTGTCCATTAATTTTCTGTTCACTCTTCAACTTGTTGCAATTATGAGTTGTAATTATGCATTTTTGCACCTACTCCATTAGATTTTTTGTATGAGATCAATTGGGTTTCTTAATATACATATTTTGGACAGTCTGTCCAAGTTTCACCTCTTTTCGGTTTTCAGGATGCTAGTTACAACCTAATGAAGTTCTAGGCCAATTAGTGTTTTTTATATGTAATGCTACAGGTGCCTTCTTTTCTATCTTAAAGTTTTTTAACATGCCCAGAAATTTAATTCAACTCTAAGAATGTCTTCTATGGTTCAGTATCTTTCCATAGACTACTCTTGCGCCTCAATCTGATTCTGGAGCAAAAATTTATGGCTCTTCGAAGTTAGTTGGGTCTTAAAATTTACCCTCCACACGTTGTCCTGTAACTTCCTCATAAAAGATCCCTTTGAAGAACAGTTTACACCATTAGAAATCTCTTTATGGGATATTTTATTTGACCTGCTAAGACAAAGTGTACCTTCGTACACATTGTTCTCAGGTTTTTCAATATCTAGAAACGTTGTTTAGCACCTCAAAATTGCTCGGCAAAAAGATGACCTTCAGACAATATAAAATGTCACAGAAATTCACTAGTTTTCTATTGTTGTAGACCATCCAAACGACTTTACATGCACAAATTTGAACCTGTACACCCATATTTAGCATGTGCAGCAATACCATAAGGTAGCACATGCTCCGTGAATCTATAACCAATCTGTATCACTTATTTTTTGCGCCAATCACTGGTGCGCACCAATTTTGTGTCGCACCCCAATGCTGACCACGCACAATTTTAATTCATGCACTAATACCTGTTGCGCAGAATTTTTGTGTCACGTGCTAATATTTTGTGTGCATTTTACTCTACGCGTTGCACCATGCCAAAGTTTAGTACGCCCCCACTGTGAACCAATACTCTGCGTGTACCATTAACTAAACCATCACGTGACAACATATACCCACATTGTGCACACACCAACAAAATTCCTTTGCACTCTGTCAATATTGCACACACCATGCGCGCCATTATTATGCGTGTGCACACTGCACACGCCAGTATCACGCATGCGCCACTCAATCAAAGACCCACAATGCTAAATTTAGTGCACACACCCACGCACCAAAATTTTCTGCGCATTACCACTCTGCATCGCGCATCGCCAAAATTAAGTGTGCACATCCGCGCGCCAGTATTTTTCGCACATTACCACTCTGCACTGTGCAGTACCAAATTTAAGTGTGCACACCTGTGCGCCAATATTTTCCGTGCAATGCCACTCTGCATCGCACAACGCCAAATTTTAGCGTGCGCACCTGAGCGCCAATATTTTTCTGCACACCAATATTTTTCCACATATCACAAGCTCTTCACTGTGCATGATGCATTTTTAGTGTGCATCAATTCCTGGTGAATTCCACTGCAAAAATTGGGGATTTTGCCTAACGTTTCCCAATTTTTACCATAGACATTATGCAACTATGAAATTTGTTCAATTTCACCTTGATAACACCAATTCAACCTCTGCAACAACAAATCACTATTGGTTGACATTCTTGGAACATATTTTTTCCAAACTCAATTCACGAATTGAGAATTTTAATCAACTAATCTCACTCCATCTGTCATGGCTTCCCTGTAACTTCAAATTTGACCAATTCCAGGTCTGAATTTGCTAGAACAAATATTAAATCAAGAATATCTCACCACTTGGCCAAATTTCTCAATTTTCCCATGAATTTAACAACATAAATTGGGGCTTTTTCCCAATTCCATGCAATTGCTTCTAATTTTTATCATGGATGATCTATAACTTGAAATTTGGCCACTTCGAAAGAAATCCTCTGTGAAATTTCGTTTCAACTCAACTTGCTCGGCCCATCCAGGATCAATGTTGAAAATTGAAGCTCTAGTACCATATTGTAACATCCCGAGCACCCATCTAGGCTATGCCACATAAATTATTTTTTTGAAATGTATGCAAATTAAACATATATACACACAAACTCTTGCGCAACTTTATATATATAACTTAAAACAGACAAATACATTTTGTAAATGCACAGATTCATATGGAAATAACAATAAACATATACATGCAGCATAGATAGACATTACTCATAAATATAAAAACATGTATAAACCACACGCAGGAAAAACTCATAAAAATAAATACAAAAATAATAATGCATCATATAATTTAATACACAATTGACACTTATATTGGTAAAAATATCACCAACTGTGTGCAGACATTGCACCAACCTCCCAGCCTTAGACCACATTGCTTATCACTCTCAGTAGTGGATCACCCCCAAGCTGGTCTCTAAAATCCACCCGAGTAAAGGGATTTCCTAACCAAACTGATGTATCTCAGAAAACAAGAAAGACTCCGTCACATGTGTTGCTCAAACTAATATCCTATGCTCCCTCATTCCCCACATGGTTGTCCCACGCCAGGAAGTGTGCCCCTTCTCTACTCAATAGTCCCTCGGCTACCCCACTTCCTTTCCAGGGCTTCAACAATAGGCCGAAGAGGACGTCTCAGAGCCCTGTAGCTATAGTTTAGCACCTTTAGGAAATCAATTCTCAGCAATTCTCTCACCTAGAGAGAAATTGTTCACTAGCCTAACAACCCACCTCTTCAGTATCTCACAGGCTTGAAAACCCACTTCTTCAGTCTAGCTCCAGAGATAACTAGGTATAGATACAAGTATGGGTACGGATATAGATACAAGAAGGTACGAAGGACAACTCAATGAGTGATTCAATGATCATGGAATGAATGGGAAAATGAACTAAGTCCAAATTATATGTGTGCATGTTCCCAACTTGACACTTGTCATGTTGGAAGATACTTTGTCTCACTTGTCCCCATCCTTAGAATTTAGGATAAAATAATTATCCATACTTTATACTTTAAGGAATATTAAT